>WBNH01010169.1:107561-121001 GCA_013401255.1 Urocolius indicus
GGAGCCTCGCTCATTGAGTGCGGCAGCCCCAGCTGTCGCCGCCGCTGCTCCCCGCAGCCGCTACTTCCTGTACAGCGACGGTTCAGTTCCTCCCGGGCCGCTGGGGGCAGGAGAGACGGGCGGCCAGGGGTGGCGGTGGAGGAGGAGGAGAGGGGGGAAGGTCGGGTCAGATAGCGGGGGCGGCAGCAGCTGCCGCTGCTCCTCTTGCCCTGCTCTGCCCGGCTTCGCCTCGCCCCGGCTAACACAGCGGGACCTCCGCCGAGCCGCAACGTAGCGCACCGCGCCGGGCGGCGATGAGATGGAGCCGCTCGCCCNCTCTGTTGCCCGCTTTCCTCCCGCGGCCAGCCCCGGCATCCGCGCCTGGCTGGCGGAGCGGCACCAACCTGCGGTCCCCGCGGGAAGAGCCGGAGCTGCTTTCGCCTGCCTCAGCCTCCACAGTCCCGGGGGCGAGCGGCCTTGCCCGCCTCCGCCTGCTGCTGTCCGCGGTGCCCCCCCCNGGAAGGTCGGGTCAGATAGCGGGGGCGGCAGCAGTTGCCGCTGCTCCTCTTGCCCTGCCCGGCCCGGTTTCGCCTCGCCCCGGCTAACACAGCGGGACCTCCGCCGAGCCGCAACGTAGCGCACCGCGCCGGGCGGCGATGAGATGGAGCCGCTCGCCCCGCGCCCCCTCCCCCGCCGGGCAGCCGCCTGCGCCCCCCCCACGCCGGGCAGCCGCCAGAGGGCGCTGCCGCTCCTGCCCGAGGCCGTTACGGCTGTGGGCGGAGGAGGGTTCGGGGTACCGGTGATGCTCGGCCGAGGGCGGTCGCCGCCGAAACGCCCCTTCTCTTCCTTCAGGGCTCGGCGGCGGTGCCGGACCCTCCGTAAAGGAGGGAGAGCCGCTTCCTTCGGGCGCGGCCGCTCACCTGAGCCGTGGCTCGCTTTCCCACTGGCTCCGTGCTCTCTCCCGCCTGCCCAGCAACGCATCCCGCGGGCGCTGCGGCTCACAGGGAGGTTGCGGAGCCTCCCTCGCCCGCGGGTCCGGCCCGGGCGATGCCCAGCCCTGTGGCTTCCCCCCGCTGGAGCCGGGAACGGGCGGGGGGGGGAGGGAGGGAGGCTCCCGGCTACCAACATGGGGTGGGAGGATCCGTGTGGTAGAAACACGAGGATGGCACCGTGAGGAATCGGTAACGGGGATTCTCGGTAGCGTAGGAACCCGCTACCTATTAATAAATAAAGGTACACTCCTGAGTCAGTCCGAATGAAGAAAAAGCGGTAGCGGGGAAAGCTCTCGGCTGAAAGGGTGACACTCCGCGAGCAGTGCCTCAGGTGCCCTGTCAGGGACTGGAACTGACGGAAGGTCTTCATAAAAGTGTCTCCACTAGGTGGTTTTTTTTTTTTTACTTGGAGCAAATGTAACGCGGGTCGAGACGTGTCAAAGGGAATAAAAAGTCAATCTCGTCTTCAGAATAAGTCTTAAAAGACAACGTTTTAGTTTGGAGTCTTACTCGTTCTCCTCAGCATCTGACATTACTGCATGCGGAGGCTGCAGCAGCTGTGTCGGTCCTGGCCGTAGATAAACACAATGAAGCTTGAATGGGAGACGAGTAGGGGTAGCGAGGTCTCCCTCCCCTTTCTTGGGTGCCGAGGTCTCCCTCCCTTCTCTTGGGTGGAGCAGGAGGAAATGTCAAAGCTTGAAAGTCACAAATCTTTCATAAAACTAAAAACTTTACAATTGGAACAACATTTTAAACTACCAGTGTATTGCATTAGCCTTCAAACATCTTACTGATGCCGATAAATAACTGGGTTTGCTCTTCAAGATGGTGCTTGCAACTCTCAAAGATTTTTGTTTGAGATCCGTTACCTCTGAAAGTCGGTTCCTTTTATTTGGCTCCAGAGCACAGATTTTGAGGAGACCAATGTTAGGCAGTAACATGGAAAGACAGTGGTCATTGTGCTCTCTGGACCAGCGCAGTAAAGCAAATACTACACTCGGAAGCTGTGGGAGACCTGTAAAAACAAGTGGTTTTAACAGTTATTTAGGTTCCATATGTTCCCCTGTTTCACCTGCGGTATGTGACATATAGAACATTATAACTTGACCTACTTTAGAAAAGTACACACAAGTAATAGCTAAATATTTATGTTCTGTGATTGCCTTAAGTACTATTAAATCTCTTAATTGCTGTGACTTTACTGTCGTCGCAGAGCTTGCTACTGTTTTCTAGTTGTACATGAGCTCTAATACAAGACAGAGACTCTGTTCTTAGGTTAGGTGCATATGCTGCTTTTTCTTCTCCCTCTGTCTCCTCCAGCTCTAATCTTATTGGCAGTTCTGATCAGCCTTCTCTAATGCTGCTCAGACCACGCTAGCTTAGCCAATCACAAAATCTTTGGCACCAAGTCTGTGCGGGTGTAGCTTTTTAGTAGTCTGCCGTAGCTTGCGGCAGCCTCTGTAGCTTCCTGGAGAACATCACAGGTGATTTCAGTCCCTCTTGTTGCTCAGAACTGAGATAGGACAAAGGCAGTTTAGCATTCCTCTAAGGATGTCCACACTGAGCCTCCTGTTTGTTTTCATTTCCAACATTGGTAGTACACAGGTGTCTGCAGCTTCTTTTTTGCAACTTCTGCATTTGCATAAGGATGCAGATAGTGTACAGCTTGCATTTTTTTAATGTGTGAACTTTGATCTGTGTGATCTGTGAACCTCACAAGTCTATTTCCAAATAAAAAATAGCTTATCCAAGGAAATAATCTCATACAAGTCTCTTGCAACAAGTTTAATTGCAGAAACAGAGCATGACATAATTTCTTCATTCAGAAGACTTTTTCAGATTATGTCACTCACAAGAAGAGAGTTAAGCTTGCCTGACCTGTTTCTGGTCCGCCTGACTTTTAACTACAGCAAAGTGTAAATTCTCTATTTTATTTATGTACTGACAGTCATACTTTGCAGTGCTTGGACCATCCAGTAAGAGTGTTGTGCACATAACAATCAAATTATTAGAACTAAAATCTGAAAGAATGGCACATTCATGGGGTGTTTTAGCATGAGACTGGTAGAGAAGAGAAAGTAAAGAAAATACATTTGAATTTGGGGAATAAAAATGATGAATACAGAAACAGCATGGAAAAAAAAAAACACCAAACCCCAAAAGGTGGCACCTATAAAGTTTGCCAAGAAATTAATTTTTGCCTTCTTGCTCAGCTGTGCACTGACAAGATCCTACTGACAAATAGCTTCTTCTCTTTCTCAGTTCCTGAGAGAGCTCTGTGAAGTGCCGGCCAGTACTGCTGGAGTGAAACTGAGAGTAACTGTCCTGATATTTATCCATTGTCATCCCCAGGCTTAAAAAGAGCTCTTCCACAGAGGCAATGTTTGCTATGCACACGAGCCAAGATTTCAAATAAAGCACTACTAGCCTTTTTTTTTTTTTTTTTTTTTTTGAGCAAAAAAACACTTAACCTATCAAAATGGTTGAAATCTACAGCTATTTCAGATCACCCCTGCAGGTCTGCAGGGTCTGCTGTAAATAAAGTCTCTTACCTTGGTCTTCACTTGTCAATTTTTCTGAAAATGTGGATATAATTAAGGGAAGCAGATTTTATCTCCACCTGAAGAGACTTTTTAGTTTTTGAAATGTATGCCTTTTGTACCCATCACACCTGTTTTTGACCCTGTCCCCAGATCTCATTCCAACTTCTCAAGCCATTAGTTAGAAATCACTGGAGGAAATCTCTGTGGTAGTTTTCAATATTGAGCTGCATCCAAGTTATGCTCAACACCTCAATCCAAAGGCAGCTCTTCATACTTCCCGTCAACTGCAGTCCTGATTAATTTCTGGAGTGAGCAGATGCCAGGCAACCATTTGCAGTTTTGTACAGCGGGTACTGCACGAGCTGCAGCACGTCAGCTGCTGAAGGGTCAAGGACAGTTGAAGCTGACAGTGAATTGGGTCTCATCTGTACTTGAAAATTCAGGGGTGCTCTTGCAAGTGCAGATACACAGCATTGGTCACGTAAGTGAGAGCATGACTTAGCAACAGCACTGTTGTTGTCTAGTGTTGATGCATCCTGTCCTAAATTTAAGCTGTAATTAATTTGGGATTTTAACCAGAAACACATGCCAACACAATGCATTAATGTACATGTGATAGAAAAGACAGAGAAAGCCAGAATTCAACTCCTGAAGAGATTAATTTTAAATCTAACCTTACTGAATATCTGCTTAGCTTACCAAATGCTCAACATTACCTTTGTAGTCATTACTACAGTATTCTCTGCTTTGTTGTGTTCTCAGTAGTGTCCTGCTGTTGAACAAGTGAACAGGAACCTGTACTATGAACACAGCTTTCTAACAAGTGCCTGAAAACTTATTACTTTTAGAGCTGAAATTTCTTAATGAATAAAACTTCTTTTTTTTTTTTTTTCCCCTTTAGGAACGTGTAGTCAGCTTTCATTTGGTCATTTTGAGTTACATGAGCATTAAAAAAAGTCCTATCACCATAGCTCCGAATACTTCCAGTATGTTAGAAGAAATATGAGTAGAAATATAGAAGCCACAAGCTAAAAATACATATATAACAGGCATTTCAGAAGTGATGGCTGATTTGGAGTGCCTAACTGTGCATACTTTAAGGGGCTAGCTTTTCAAAAGCTGTTGAGTTTGTATAAACAGTTCCCTTCCAGCTGTCCCCTTTACAGCTTGTTTTTTTTTCTTTCTTTCTTCTCTCTGTTCTAGCGTTGGTCTCCGTTAGGAATGAATTCAAAAAGCAAAGCAAAATTTAAGCCAAAATCTTTGACACCACTGTGAGCTGGGAGATATGGAAGGCAGCTTAAGTTCCCTTCATGCACTTTAGATGCCTAAGTGTTTAACTGCCATTGTGGTGGGAGATAGGCTTGAAATCACACTAAAGCCAAGTGTAATTTAACTTGGATTCTCCTGATGCCTTGTATATTTTTTAATCAAAAACTTAAGTAAATTACATACTGCCAGCAACAGATGAATATGTGCATATGCTTTACACACACATGTCCTTCCAAAGGGTTATGAAGTTTAGCTAAATAAATACAAAGAAATGCAATGTTATATCTATTTTATTGGGCAGAATTAAGGAAAACCAGAGTTGTATTTTTTCCACTGGAAAATTAATTCTAGGTCTTTACAGAAGAGACTTCCGATACAAAAATCACATGATGCTGGGAAATAGGTCATGCTGTTCAGCAAAGAACAAAACCTCACACAATACAAATACACAATGTGCATTTTGCTGTAGCTGCGGATCCCTATATTTTCTTTTGAAATTGCATTTGTTATCTTTGGATGTTCTGAGGTGAATTTCAGTTCTTCTCACAAGACACAGAGCTGAACCTAACACTCCTGATTATATTGAAATTGCTTATTTTTCTTTTATTACTTATTCCTCTTTTTTATTATTATTATTACTCTTTGTAATCTAAGGGCTGTATCTTGTACGTCTTCTTAAGGAAGAGGTACCCGTTCATGTTAGTGGGAGTTTTTCTGTGCAAGGAAAGCAGGATCACAGTCTTATACATAATTGAATTTGAAGAACTGCTAGATAAATGCTACTTTGATTTAACTCCTCTTAGCATTATATATTTAAATTCTCTTTTAGCAGCATATTTTCACCGTCAAAAGCCTCACCAGGCCTGTTTCCCACTGATAATGCAGGAGCCCAACTCAGTGTAAACATCTGTAATGCAGGTGCTGAGTGTCAGGTGAAATGAATCAAGCACAAGCTGTGTTGTGTGGCTGCAGAAGGGAGTCTTGAAGAGACTCTGGAGATCACATAGCCTAGTGCTCTTTTATCTCATCCAAAGACTCCATAACCATCTCAAATAAAATTAAGTGATCTTGTAATGCACTCACACTAGTTTTAATTCACAAAGAGAAAGCCTTAGGTTAAGCTTTGAGTACCTCTGTGGTAGATTTTCTTTCATGAATTTGCTTATTTTCTTGCTTGCATGCATGGAAAGATTTCATGTATGTTTGATACTGAGTTTTGGCGGCCTTTTCCATCAACTACCTTTTGACAGCTTACAAATCATGCATCATTCCCAAACCAAGTGTGAAAAGGACTGGTCCAATTGATCTATAGAACACATCTGTACAAAGAAATAGGATAGGGTAATGAAAACCCCATTTAATGCATAGGATCAAGGAGACAGAGATGAGTTTACCAGGGATTCTTAACTCTGAATTTTCTGATAATTTCTGTAGACATGGGAAATGGATTTGGCATTATTTCAGTCTTTAAAGCAATTTTGGAAGTTTAGTCAATTGATTTTCCTTTGCATTGCCAAAGTAGTGGATAGGAGCCAAAATGTGAAGGCCAATGAAAGTCTTCAGCTTCAGGACTGCATTAGGAGGACTTCTTATTTGTGTTTAGTTTTGTTATGTTTTTACTGTCAGCCAGCCTGGTGGGCAGGCCTCTGTACTTATAATTGAATGTCAACAAACCAACATACCTATTTCATGTGCTGCTCCAGCAAAAACCCACCTACTCAAAGCTAAGCTGTTGCTGCTGGTTTTGGATGGAGCTGTTGGCAGGCTGCCCTCTTATGTATAAACATGTAAAACATGAAAAGATATAAGACTGTAGTGTGCCAGATGAAAACTTATTTCCTACCTCTGTGTGAAAGAAGTGGCTTCTTCCTGGTTTTGGAAGCATTATACCATCCATTATGATTTCGCTACGCTTCAAAGTGGTTTTCTGGAGTAATCCATGGCTTTGCCAGCCTTCAGCTCAATAAATATGGTTTTAAAAGGACAAGCATTTAGTGGTGCTGCTGTACATATAATAAAATCGATATCCATTGATTTATTAATCTATGAATCAAGCCAGAGAAGATTGTCCAATATTATCTGTCATCATTGCATACAATCCCTGATCTATGGGCCTGACTCCTTGGTTTCTCAGTTGTGGTTTGTTGATGCTAGCAGAGTCACACTGAAATGCAATAATACACTTCATATGCTCTATGCCATGAATTATATGTCATAAGCTAGCAGTATGAGAAAAACTCCAAAAGTTCCCAGGTGGGAACTAGTATGCAAGGTTGTGGCAACATTTCTGTTAGACAGGCTTATTTGTGTGGGTTTGTAGTCTTTCTGTAGGTGTTAATCTTTCCACATGAGTAATTTTCTGAAGACATCACTGGGATGAAAATTGAATGTCACAGTATCTGTTTGGTCTGTACATCTGTTATTGATGCTCTGATTTACATAATACTAGTGATTGTTGTAAAGTTTAGAGTACATACCATTTTTTTAATAGTAGATTTCACTGTAATTGACACATTTCTGAAGCTGATGAAAGATGAAGGAACCAGTGGACATCGTCCTCCCTCATTCCTGAGAGCCTGAAAGGCATTTGTAATTCACAGAGCCTTAGAAAACCCGTGGCTGATGGAGCCTTGCTTCAAAATTTGCATTCAGGAACCACAAGTTCTGAGAAATGCCAGTTTCACAGTCACATTACTGCCTGTGTTTGCCAGAAATGGAAATGAGAGTAAGGTATGGCAGATATGATGTCATCAACAGTGCTTTAGCGCATCTGTAGTTGGGAAGAAATGTTGTGTCAGAAGAGAAAAGCAGCAATTACTGACAGGGAGTCTCTGAGGCAGATCCAAGTGGATCATCATATGAAGTAGAATGTCTCTGCTGTCAGATGGAAAAAAAACCCACAAACCCCAACCATGATATTTGAAAGAACCAAGAATTCATGAAGTGCTGCTTAAGAGTAATGCACAGTAATCACATGCCCAAGTAAGAAAATCTGCTGCAAGGAAAATTAGCAATGGGGTGTTATTGTTGTGCTTGCTCCCATATATACACTGTGAATGAAGATATTGTTATAAGCAAAGTAATTGTGGGACTGACAACCTGGAGCCTAGATTAGAAAGCTCTCCTCAATGTGAACATTTTCTGGTTGCAAATAGTATAACCATTAATCCAAGTTCTGAACTCTAACTGACTTCACCATAAGACTTACACCTCTGTGAAATCATATAGCAGTCAGTAATTGAAGGATTTATGGAAGAAGCACTTCCAATTGTAAACCAGAGACTGAATTTAGGGAACTACTCATAAACACGCTTGGTGAGACAAGAAAAAAAAAAAAAATCCAGATAATTTGCTTCTACTGTGCCTGCTGGAGATCGTCTGATGGTAAAGACATAGTAAACATTTCAGAGCTCAAACCAAGCAAATTCAAAGTAAAATGCAGACAGGAGTTTTTGAGCAGAGTAGCATTACGACTAAGGGTTAACTTTACTAGTAACAATACGTGAATCATTATGAGAGAAGGAAGACAGTCAGAAAAGAACAGGAGGCCAGCTGAAACCACCCCAGGAAATAGTTCTACATTACAGAGCGAATCTAATCAAAAGACTGAGCGGATATTTGCAGATCTTCCAGAAGATGTCTGTGTATTAGCACTTCAGGAGGGAAGCTGGAAGCTGTAGATTTGACATAACATTTGACATATGCCAGGAGAGACCAATAGAGGCACTGCAAGCAAAGAACATTTCTCTTCCGTAACACACCCACAAGGCATATGGTCTAAGAACAGAGACCTTTTTTGTATAGCCCTATTTATAAGTCAGAATTCACCAAATTATCACTTGAATAATAGAAAAGATTTCAGCAAGAAGCTGCATGCCAAAGGTCACTATCCCACACATGAATCCTTCTGCTTCAGTCTCACCAAAGGCCACTGAGGGGAAACTGAGCTTCTGAAATTGTTATGGGATGATACACACAGCTGTACTACTTCACATATTCTTTAGGATGATGAGACCAAATAAACCATCACTCAAGGCATGAAAGCCTTGTGTGGTGCCTGAGATTCAGCAATACCGGACTGCAGTGGAGTATTGGAAAACTACTGTCACTTTCATGGCGGTTTTTTTCTGAAATACAGTCCTTGACAATGATCTCTGGCAATAATAATAATAATAACTACTTTATATATATTCCCTGAAGAATGGCTTTTGAGATAAGCTCATAAGTGTTTCTGCGGGCAGCAGAGTGTCAGAAGCCTCACTATTTACAGATTTGAGGGACATGGGTTAGTGGTGGAATTGGCAGTATTAGGTTAATGGACTCTATGATCTTAAAGGTCTTTTCCAACTGTTACTATCCTATGATTCTATGACTTTTTGCAGTCTTGGATTATCATGGGGCTTCCCACCAGAAACTGTGGGGTTCCCACATTGCAGTGCAAAGTGCAGTGACTGAGTGCTGCTAGACTCTTAGCTGTGCCAAATGTGTATGTGGGGAGAGCTAGGAGACAGGAATTAACTCCAGCCTCTTATTGATGGCTACTAGCACTCGGCATGCTTTTAGTGAGTGCTTCAAGCAGGAAACTGGAAAGAGTCCCTGAGATGCGACTCACTGTGTTAGGTCCATGCAGTGTTGGCTGGATCCTCAAGGTATGTGCAGGCAGCTTGGACCCTATGTGACAGATTCACCACAACCAAAGCTACCCTCAGGCTGATGAGATGGGACAGTAACTGATGGATGTGGATACCTTAGCAAACAGACCAAAGTGCACCCAATTGTACAAGAACTAAGTCCAGACCAGCCCAAAGACTTATGATACACAGTTGTATAGGATGTGAACTAATGAATATCAGTGGAGATTTGAAGGGCAAGAAAAATTAAGGTTGCTTAAACTATGCTTCTTTGTGTCACGGAAGTGCCTTGCAGTATACATTACAGGCTCTCACCAAGGAAAAATACTATGTCATTTGCTTATGATGCATTTAAACAACAAATGTAATAATATGTACTAAAAATTTCTCTTTTAATTACAAGTATTTGAAGCTTAAGCATTATTGCATCAAATACATTTATCAGTGATGGAAGGATTTCACCATAAAATATTACTAATAAATTATCACAAAGAGAAGGTTATCATAGCTAAAGCAAGCCTGAAAATACAGATCCAAAAAATAGTGTCTTTAGTGATGCAAAGAGCTGAAGTTTTCCAAACTTGGGTCATTGACTGTATGACCTGTAAAGAATAAAAGAAGCAGCATGCTTTGGCCTTGCTGTTTTTGCATTACCATCTCAACCAATTTAATAAAAATATGATTTTGCTCATGTTAAATTTGATATTATCTTCAAAACATGCAGCGGGGTAGGGGGGAAGGAATCATGGCAAGATATTAAAATCAGCAGCTATTCAGTACTGGAATAAGTGTTATTGAAAAATTTTGTTACCCAGTGACTAAATAAAGTCACTGACAAATTCATGAAATGTGAAGAAGTCCAATTACTTGAGCAATTAGAAGACATGAAAAACACCTTATGAGGTTTTCAAGTCAGAGGAAAGGAGCAGGTAGTCTTTGCTTTGTTTAATAATTTAAATGCAGACAGGCACCAGAGATGGTTCTACACCAAATAAATCAAATAAGAAATATTGACTCCCCACTTTTTTTAATTAGTTCCATTCTTTATCAAAAGTGCTGGGCACAAATCACTATTAGATTGATTTTCCTTTTTTTTTTTTTTAATGACATTGTATCACTCCGTGCATTACGAATGCAAAAAGTAAGCATTTGTATAAATTTATGTTAAAGTGGGTAATTCTTTCAGTAGGTGTATATACAGATTTTGTTTGCAAGAAAGAAGTATGAAATAGTGTCAGATTATATATGATTGCAAAATGACCTATTTTAATACATTAATAATCATCTTCTGCCAATGAAAACAGCAAAAAGGTGATGTATAAAAAAAGCTTAAGATTGATTATAGAAAGCAGTGAACATCCAGCTATGCCTTAAATCATGACTGAAATTATTACGGATTCAGAATTAGAATTATTTGCTACCACAGTTTACAAACTTTTGCATATAAAAAAGAGCTTTTTGCCTCATACAGAATTTGACATGGGAGTATTTCTTACAGCAGAGCTTTCAAAACACCAGCTTTTGAAATGCTGAAAATAGGATAGAGGCACGTACACATACACATACCTGAATATATGCAGGTACATTTTTGCCTGACTCACAGCTCCCCAGTTACTCTTCAAGACAGTAAAATTAGATAGACTAGGGATGTGCAAACTACATCCCCCACCTTTATGGATGTAGAACACAGCCCTTGGAGCCAGCTGGGGCCCAGAAATAAGGGCTCATATGCACTGGTAGAACAACAGCCACAGACCTACTGTAGTGTGCTACAGGGGGTCACGGTCTTGCTTGAGGCTGCCCCCTCTGCTTGGGTTTGCATTCCACAGCTGGGAAAGGATGGGTGATAAAGCCAGAGAGAAAGTAGTAAAAAAACCAGAAAGCTCACTCTGTTGCAACCCCTCATGCCTTCCATCCAGCTAAGCAATTTGAAGCTGAGCTATGTGCTGTGGCTCCTGGTACACTGAAAGGTTACCCTAGAAATCCAGTGCAGTGATGTCATTAGCTTCTCTCAACTTATCTAAGTGGCAATAAAACACAAGGGAGAAAAAAGTCCTTCTGGTTTGCATCCTGAAACAAACAAACAAAAAATCATTGTCTTAATGCATATATTCACCTGGTTTTGTTTCACATGTGTACAAACCAGCTTTAGGTTGTAGGATTAACTGTTGAAAGGACAAAGGAAGTAGAGAGTAGAAGTTAATGTCCTAGTTTTCTTTGTTTCAGATCAGGAGGATTTTACTTCACAGAATCACAGAATCTTAAATGTTGGAAGAGATCTCAAAAGATCATCTAGTCCAACACCTCTGCCAGAGGAGGACCTTACAATATATTCCACTATACAGTTTACAGAACAGGTACTGATGATTAAAGTGTTTCATAAACCAGTTTGAATATGGGTTTTTGGAAAAAAAAAAAAGGTAGAAGTTTTCATTTCCAACAGGGAGACGGCTCATTAAAAGGCATGAGATAAGCTCAAATTCTGTCATGTGGGAGAAACAAGGCGGCAAAAAGATCCCAAGGTGGTCCATTACTGGTATGGATTATTTGCCTTGCTTTAAATTTAAGACATGATTAACAAAGGAGATGTTTTCAGTTACTCTTTGGAGATTTGAAAAACAAATATACTCTTCTTTCTATATTTTTTCCTTGAGTTTAATTGCTTGGGACTCCTGTGTTCACTGTAATATGAGTCATTAAGTTAGTGAATGATGCACACCAACACCTCAGTATTGTTTACCTATCTCTACACTTGGCATGGTCTTTCTGGTTTTTAGTGAGTGTTAATTATTTGGTTATAAAGTACAATACTGTGCCTGAATAAATACCACCCATGGCATTTGATTGCCTTTTAAGTAAATTCTCCCAAGCCTTCCCACTGTGGCAACTTCACTAGTTAAGTGGAAAGACAATCTTAAATTCACTCAAAGATGTTCAATGCACTAAACTTACTCTTTTTTACTGCATTTCTGGCATTTCTGGCTTTTGGTAGCTGATTTGTCTCACTGAGCAGTGCACCACAGCCTTAGCCCTGTCACCACTCCAGACAGACAGCACTTGCTTACCAGGGAGGGGATATACAAACACCTCAGAGTGGATGTCTGCATGGAGCCGTTTTTTACCTTGTTGTATGAAAGTGATTTTTACTCAAACTTGCTCCTTGTAAGCCTGATTCATCACCTGTTAAAGCAATAGGAATTATTGCATTGACATCGACACTGGGCTGCTTGGGTTGTTAATAAGTTTTCAAAGCTTCACTAGCAACAGGGCACTGCCAAGTGCCATACCTGTGTAGGGAGTTTCTGCCTGTCAACATGGGGTGACACAGAAGAGAGTAGTTTTGCTTTAAGTCAGGCTTTGAAATATCGCTGAGATAAAAGGAAATAGCTGCAATCTTGGATTAAAAGTTTTCTATGCTCACTGGCTGAAGATCACATGCATTTAGGGTCATGATATATAGATATACCCATCTATCCTCTTAGCAGCATTTAATTTTATAGCTGTTGTTTTATAAAACCTGCTGTTCAAAGTAGTCTGAAATTACTGTCAGTAGTTCAGGGGCAAAAAAAAAATTACAAGCCCAGCAACACAGACAAATGTACTGCAGAAAAACCAAAACAAATTAAGACAAGCCTTAAGAAAAAAACAAATTCAGTGTAATTGCTTTGTCAGAAAGAAGGGAATATCATGTTCATGTTATTTTCTCTTCCTCTAAATAAAGAAATGGAATTAAATGAAACTGATGCAATCGTAGTTTTGATTTGGTGATGATCTTGCTGCTGTGCCAAATAGTGACAGCTGTAATCTCTGCTGTGCATACAGTCATGGCACAGGAGGCAGCTTCAAGGAGCCCTGTATTACAACCCCAAAGAAAATGCCTTTATCTTCCTTTATGTCCACTAATCCCTTTCTTCTCCATTTTGTATATACTGATGTGGTAGTTTGACCCTGGCTAGATGCCAGGCGCCCACCACGCCACTTGATCACCCACCTCCTCAGCAAGCCAGAGGAGGGGAGAAAATAAGA
>WBNH01010169.1:127575-161087 GCA_013401255.1 Urocolius indicus
GTTCTGTTTTGGGTTTTATGTTTTAGTTGGTATTAAATTATTTTCTGTTTTCTTCCCCAAGCCGAGTAGCCTGGTCTGTTTTGTCCTGCACCTTAAGCGGCAATTAAGCTCTCCCTGCCCTTTAGCAATCCTTGAGTCTTCGGTACTTGAGGCTAATCGTGGTCTTTTGTTCCTGATGGGCCTAAACCACGACATCAGTAAGGTTCTGTTTCCACCATTTGCCTGTTTTGTATTGAAGTTGTTTGGCATTGAAGTAATTTCTGTGACAGGTTAATTACTTTTTTTCTTCTTTTAATGATCTAGCTTGGTAAATTATATCTGCATGTTCTGAATCTGCTTCTTCACAGCCCTGAATGGACAGCGCCATAAATGTTTATTTTATAGTGAGTTATGTGTAGTGGAGGCCACACAAGTTATCCTTTATTATCCTTGACTCATAAACTGTGACAGTGATTGCTTAAAGGCTATAAAAATTGAGCAACAAATTGTAAAAACACAATAGTGGCAATAAGAAATAAAAGTATTTTTGGTATCTGGAGACCAGATAGTCTATTCAGTCACCATATCATGTTATGTACATTTGTAGTATATCTCTCTGTTGGCCACAGGAAATTTAAGACTACAGAAGACTTCACTTTCACTCTCAGCAGGTCACTTCTCCCCCAAATGGCAGCATTAATTTGTACTTCTAATATTGAACAAGTAGGTTATTGAAGAAAATAAGTATTAACAGTGGAAATGTTTAACTAGAGGCCAGGTAACAAAACATGGCAAAACTCATGGTCTTTGCAAAGAACCTGCCTGTTTACCATATTAAAAATCTGTGAATGCTTCATTTTTTATTTCTTTCCCTAAGTATCTGCTGTTGTCCAGAGCTGGAGATAGGTATTAGGCTAGGCAGACTGCATAGCTTCAGCTCCCTGAGCTGACCTTAAGGAAAACAAACATTTCTCTGTGAGAAACAGATCTGAGGAAGCTTGATTTTCTGTGGCCGCATCTCGAATACGGTGTCAGTTTTGGAGCTCTCACTACAAAAGAGGACATTGAGGTGCTGGAATGTGTCAGGAGATGGGCAATGAAGCTGGTGAAGGGTCTGGAGCACAAATCTTATGAGGAGCAGCTGGGAGAACTGAGGATATTTAGTCTGGATGAGTCTTAGGGGGGATCTGATCACTCTCTACAATAAACAATAAGGAGATTGTAGTGAGATAGGGGCTGGTCTCCTTTCCCAAGTAACGAGGGATAAAACAAGGGGAACTGGGCTCAGGTTGCACCTGGGGAGGTTTAGATCAGAGATTAGGAATAACTCTTTCACTGAGAGGTTTATTAGACACTGGAACAGGCTGCCCAGGGAAGTGGTGGAGTCACCATCCCTGGAGATAATTAAAAGCTTTGTAGCTGAGGTGCTGAGGGACCCAGTTTAGTGACGGGCTTGGAAGTGTGAGATTGGTGATTGGACTCTATAGTCTTAAAGGTCTTTTCCAACCAAACAATTCTATGATTCTATGATAGTGTAGACTGCAGTCGTTCCCAAGTGGGGCACACATGGGAACTTCAGTATCAATGTGTCATCAGCTCGTCTCTCAAACTGGGATGAAACTGGTCTGTTTTGAGAGGGGAAATGACAGATAGTGTGATCTCATAAACTTTAGGAGACCTGTCAAGAAACCACAAGAGGTTTTGCAGTTGTGATCATGCAACTACATGATGCCAAGGCCCAAGCCTATGTGATGTTATCTATCCAGTCTCTCTAGTGTTCTTTTGTCTGCCTTTACAGTTTCTGTGCCCATATCAAAACCCACAGACCTCTGAGTCTATGGTTGCACCATCACTAGAAACATTGCTTTAAGTTGACTTAGTCCTCCTCGGTAGAGTTGCGCTCATCTGCCTGTTGTACCGTCTGTCCTCTTGTAACAGCCCCTCAGGCAGGGCTGACTCAAGTGTCTCTGCAGTTGTGTCAGCAACTGGACCTAGAAGCTGATCTGACTGCAGTCAAAAGACACAAGAAGCGAAATGAGGTAGGCACAAATGGCCTGGGAGCAACAGAGTACGTGGCAGTAATTGCTTAAGCCAGCACCACTGCCAATGAGTTGTTCATCAGATATGCCCTGAATGTAGCAAGGGGCTCAGTCCTCAGAGCTCAGGGAGATGAAAGCCAGCCTAATACTGGCTTTGGTCATTTGCTCAAAATAAGAAAGTATGACCTGCAAGCATCACTGCCCTCTTACAAGCCTCTAGATTCTGATAGTCACGGGGCAAAGGAACACAGTGTAGAAGCAGCTGGCTGAGTCCATTTGCCCCTTTGGTGTGCCATGACAGCAAAGGGAAAGAAATAACAATTATACATCTCAGTGACTGAAAAGATATATGAAAATTCAGAATGTTAACTATTCTAGTGAAAACCTTGTATTACCTCTTAGAGGAGAAGAAAAGTGGCTGCATTCCTGAGTATTTTTCTGCCCAGAGGCAAGCAAGCAAGCAGGAAGATGCTGCAGAGCCTTTGTCAGCATTGTGGTATCCAAGCTCATAGGCCTGACTGAGACTGACCTTGACCTCATTAATGCAGCTGAGAACATGAGTGAACTCAGCTCACACCAGTCTGCAAAAAAAGGCTACATGGACACACTCAGGCTTCAGAACTTGACCTGCAGAGCAACTGCAATCAGTGCATAAAAGATAGGTGATTATCTTCAACCAGATGAAAAAAAAAATCCCCTAAAAAGCCCAGGGACTTCTTAAAACATGGACTGGGAAGCGTTGAGGAAACCAAATGCACAATCACCAAGCAAAAGTTACTCTTCTGTGGAGGTTTGTAACAGAAATAAGTCTGCTCAAAATGAAGCATGAATGGAAACGAATGTGTGAAAGCACCAGAAAAAACAGCAAGATGAATGTTAAAAGACTGGCCTCTGCCAAGGGCAAACAGAGAGTCATAATATACTAACAAAGGCGGTGTTTATGCCAAGACCAGAAGGCCTGTGCTCAGATAAAATCACAGCTGGAATGGCTGGTCAACAGCAGGTCCCACAAGAGGAAGGCAAAAAATTTACAGGATGCTGAATAGGCCAGTTCTCTTAGCAATAGCTCTAAGATATTCTAAACATGGAAGCACAAAACACATGCCAGCGTTCATGGAGGAATAAGCAAAATTCTGAGACAAAAGGGTCATACTGTAACTGTTGTTTTCTAATGGGTATAAAGGGCCTGTCCAAACCCAAGTTGCCATCACCAATGAAGAGGAAGTGCTAGCCCTACCTCTTGTTCTCCATGTTACACACAAGTGCTCCTTGGCCAGATTGCGTGAGCACGTGTCTCTACCTCATTGTGACTGTAACAGGGTATGAGTGTGGTGGTATCTGGCCAAGAGTGAGTGTGGGTGAAATCAGTTTTGTTTAGTATGAAATCCCTTACATGCCTGTAATACCTCACTTTGAGTTCTACACTGGTTTCCTACACTGGTTTCCTACACCTGAAAGCCAAAATACAAACAAAAAAACAAACAAACAAACAAACAAAAAAGGTTCAACGGTCTCAGACCCAGTCTATTCACCAACTAGTCCCCTCAGTTGTAGTTTTATGCTCTCCAAAATGATTATACTTACCTGCTGATTTTTATATTAGCACTTATCTTTATTTACATCTGAAGTATCTGAAGAGGTGTAAAGGATTTGAAAGTTGACACCTTTCCAAGTCTCTCTCTTTCATCTTCCAGGTCTTTTCCACTTCGTTCTGCTGCTTTACTGGAAGGGATGAGCCACATCCCATGTTCCAGATACTCCTCACTATAGACCCCTGTGTTTGAGAGCTGTCACAGCAATTAGGTAAATGATTCCTTTCTCCTAAGAGTTTCTCATTTCTGCCTTCATCTGGTGACAGCAGCAAAAAAATCCAGAGCTGCAAGATCTAGGGATCTCATGATTACTTACAAATATCTAAACGGTGGACGTCAGGAAGTTTGGACATCGCTTTTTTCTGGTTTATCCAGTGACAAGACAAGGGGTAATGGGCTGTAACGCAAAAAGTTCCATTTAAACATAAGGAAAAGCTATTTTACTGTTCAGGTGAGGGAGCCCTAGCACAGGCTGCCCAGGGAGGGTGTGGAGCCTCCTTCTCTGGAGGTTACCAAAAACTCACCTTGATGTGTTCCTGAGTGACCTAATCTAGGTGAACCTGCCCATCTCTAAAGATCCCTTCTAACCTCGACCATTCTATGATTCTGTGAAGAAGTCATATTTCTGTGAAGTTGACTGAAGGCTGTGACCTGTCAAGTCCATCTGAAGCCTTCTTTTAATTGCCTTTCAAAACGAGTACTTCTTGCAGATTCTCCCCTTACGTTCGGTTCCTACTCTGATTTGACCTGAGCCTTGGTAATAATCTCCAATATCCTAGTTATATGGAAGACATGGAACCCTATTTCTTTGGTCATCAGTCATTTTTCTCCACTTACTAGGTACAGAGTAACACTAGATTCAGTGATTTTTCTGTTCTGCAGAAGTGGGGATTCAGGGTCATTAGAGAATTACCATGTTGCTGGGCATCTTGCCATCTTTTCATGTGAGGTGTGAAGGGGCTTTACCACAAAGCAGTTAAAGCAGAGACATGACCTAGCTAGGGTGGGACAAAGGCATTTAGCAAGGGCCAGAACAGACTGAGACAAAGTGGGAGATGTCCCTACCTAGGACCCACTGTGCTCTGCCCAGCTGCTCACCAGGGTGACCCAGAGCTCCCCAGACTCTCCACTGCTCTTCCCCTTTCCTCCTGCACCTTAAGGCAATACAGAATTAACGATCTTTCTCCTCTTTTTGAAATAACTCTGCTATCTCCTTGTTCCTTCCTGTTGTCTTGACCAGCTTGAGACAGTTTCCTGCCCTCTTATCTGTAAACCTAAACTAAGGGTTTTTCTTGTTAACCGATGGAGTACAATAGCAAGAAGCTGAGTCAAAGTCGAGGCAGAAAATCACCTATGTTAATCCTTTTTTGTATGCCTGCTGAAGGATTTTAAGCTTTAAACCTATGCTGCAACTTCTTGTAAATAAAAATAGTGGTAACAGAAAAAAAAGCCTCTTGATTTGATCCTGCCTTCTTCACAGACTCACTTTGTGACTGTATAATTGAATATGTCAGTGGCCCCCTTTACCTACTGCTAAGAAAAGACAGATAATATGTGTGCTATTTGGTTTGCAACCAGCATGAGCTTGAAGAAATATGAGCAGTCTGGTTAAGGAAAAGGCTGCCTATGTGCAATCCTATGGTTCACAGTAGTAGTCAGCAAGAAGAATTGTTCTACGGCTTTGCTGGCCAGGTTGTTTGTAGAAACAATTTCTGGCTTTGAAAATTGCTGTCTCTGGTCAGCACAAGTGAAGCATTTCTATTACAGCAATGACAAGCCTTCCAGCAAGAATGGCAACTTTCACATTTCATCTGAAATATTTATGTATGCATGATAGCATACCACTTTAGAAGAAAATTGAGACACATATAATTAAATAAGGGTACAACTAGGGCTCAACTTGGCCAAGGCATTAAAGCTAATGCTTCCACAAGCTAAAGGCTGTTCTATCTACTTTTATCTGACCCTTTGTAAATTATGAAATAGTTGAGTTACACAATAGTGTTACTGCGTTCTTATAATACACATTATCACCCTGGACCACACAGTCACATGTGGGAGCTATTGTACTTCTTGCTAAACAGAGATCTTTTTCCTTGCTGTATTATTCACATTATATGGAAGGAAAAAAATAACTTTTCACCTCTTCAGTAACATTCAGAAGGTGAGAACTCCTCTGAGCCACAAAAGATGGAATAATCTTTTCAGCCCTAACATTTCTGGAGTAAGGGATGGATTTATTATTTCTTGTAACTGTTTAACACTATATGTTAGCAAACCCAAACACAGGGAATTTGCTTATTCTGAATTTCAGAGACATGATGTAAGCTTGCTGATGGAACAAGAGACATGTCTTCTACATGTGACAGGTTGTTTTTTGTTTCATATTTTTTAACTCCTGGGTAATATTTGGATGCTAAACGAAGGAGGTCTGTACAGAGTGTTTTCAGCAGAAGAGCTGTTGATAGCTTTGCTATTTAGAAATCACAGTTGATCTGCAGCAAGTCTGTAGTAGAGATTCAGTTACTTAAAAGAGCCAGAACACAAACATGCTCTGCCTCATTCCTCTATATGCTACAATGAGCAACATGTGTGCTATGGCATATAACTGCAATCTAAATAATTTTTCTCTCATTAAACATTCAATATTTTTCCTCAATATAGTGTTGCTTAATATTTTTTAATTACAAGACTTCTTCACTGTTTAGGAAGAGAAAAAGGACCTGGACAAAGTCATTATGAGTACTTCTTTTTTTCCCTAGCAAAACTAAAATGCACCTATTTCTCTTTCTCACTTCTTTCCACTTGCTGGAAAGATTTAGCATGTGCATATTTCATGTTACTTAAAATAAACCCAAATCTTCTAATTACTTTTTTTTTTTTTTTAATCACCTTGTCATATTTTAACAAGTGGCCTGGTTTGAAACCAGTGATATATACAGTTTACTACACACACGCAGGGTGGATATTAAGGCTATTAAAATATTGTTTGGAAAGAATCTCTGCAAGCCTCTCACTTCTCTGAAGAAAACAAGTACTTGGCTGCCCCAGTCCTCATCAGCATCACAGGAAACATTCCCTTAGATCAGCTAGGTTTAATTTGTTATCAGTGGAACTGGTACCTATTACCAGAGAAAAAAAAATATTATTCTTCATACAATTCTATTCTCTGAAGAGAACAGAAATGTGTTTTCAGACAAGAAAAATTAAGAGAACTGTTATATAATCTCAAAGTTTTCTCCAGTAAAGACATTTCTTGCCTTCTTTAAAATGCATCAGGAATTCATTAAAGCTTAGAAATTGAGCATCTTTGGGATGGGCAGGACAATTAGCCTCATCTTTCAGATTTTTTAAACAGTGCAACAAAGCAGAGACAAATGATATTTCTGCTTATTAGTGAAAACCAGAGCCATCTTTGCAAGCCTCAAGATCCTACTGAGCTGGATAACGCCAAGTAACAGAGACACCAGGTGTG
Organism: Urocolius indicus; assembly: GCA_013401255.1. Classification (NCBI taxonomy): domain Eukaryota; kingdom Metazoa; phylum Chordata; class Aves; order Coliiformes; family Coliidae; genus Urocolius; species Urocolius indicus. The sequence continues at coordinate 134,661 of WBNH01010169.1, forward strand.
AGCCGAACTAGGTGGACCTGCTTCTGCAGGTGGGTTGGATTAGAAGGTCTCTAAAGTTCCCTTCCAATTCCTACCATTCTATGATTCTATGAACTTTTGGACCCAGCAGGATCGGCTGCTTTGCTGTTGTGTATAGTCACATGGGCAAAATGCCAGGAATGCTTTCCCCCCCCTCTGGAAAAGACAAAAACTCTCTTACCACATTTGCCAACATGTCAAACCGAGCCATAAAACTCTACACTGTAAGGGTTCTTAGGGATTGATTATGGCTTCTGCGATGTGCATACTGTTCAGACATCGGTTTATTCTTCAGTGCTGCTTCAAAAGTGATGAGGTCACATGCAAAACATTGGTAAAACGTTTCTGAAAAGTTTCAAGACTCTTGCATGAAGACTTCCTGAACCACAATGCCTGCAAAACCTATGGCACTCAGAAGAAATCCATCTAGCCTTCAAAATCACTTCTATGGGAGAAGAAAGGACAGATTCAAAATATCCTTGAATGGAGACTCTGCCAGCCTTCAGCTAGGGTTCAAGAGCAAAACCATGTGACTGAGATACTAATGGGACTCAGTTGCCTAAATGTGGGAATCACCTGTGGCCACAGGTCTTAATTTCCACAGTACCACCTTGCTTTTGCCCACCTGCAAAGCACAGCACCTCTCCTCTGGGTGTGCCAGTGTCATAAAGAGACCTGTCCTGAGTAGATTTGTAGGCATTTTTAGGATAGATGCCCAGGAATTACCAGAAGTTAGGAAAGCATGCAGGTTCCCCCTTCGATGCAGCCCATTGTGTCCTCCCAGCCAGCCCCTGGCTGTGCTGGCAACTGTTGTTCAGCTCCAAAGCTGCAGTTTTCAGTCTAATGTGACATCATGCCCTGTCATGCCATACACTCCAGGTAGGTCTGCTACATTTCCTTCAGCTAGGGAAAGCATCTGTCTTCCCAAGATGGCTGTCAGGGTGGTGTGCTATCATCTGGAAATGGGCACAAGTTGCCTCAGGGGAGGTTTAGACTGGAGATTAGGAGGAACTTTTTAACTTAAAGGGTTATTAGACACTGGAACAGGCTGCTCCATTAGTAATGTGCCTGGCAGTGTTAGGTTAGCGGTTGGACTCAATGATCTTAAAGGTATTTTCCAACTGTAACGGTTCTGTGACTCTATCTAACTGTGATCAAGGAGTATTGAGCTTTGCTATAAGACTATTATGTCTCTCACCAATCATACTTATCACTAAAACAAAACGAACTACCTGAATTCTTGGGCACTGTAAGGTCAGATCAGCTGATTCTTTCTTTTTGTTTTTGCCTTTGTCCTGAAGTGGGATATTCAGTTTGTGTGCCGTTTCCCAACACCTCTTGGAAATAATCATCCTGAGCAACTTCTAATTTGTTTTCATCTGAGAAATTATAGGCATTTGGTCCCTTTCCCACTAGTCATCCTGTTTTTTCCTTACTTGTATTTCTTGCTGATTCTGCTGAGAACAAAAGTGAAATATTCACTTCATTTTGCTGACAAACTATCTATATTCATTTGCATCCTGTCCTCACCATGTGACCGCTCCACTTCTTCACTATCCTGATGCCTGAAGTTTTTTATATTGGTTTTTTTTTGCTCTGGTTTGTTTTGTTGTGTTTTTTTTTTTTTAACGTTTCTGTTACTATCCTTTGCAAAATCAATCTCAGCTTGATTCTTGGCATTTTTTATTTTGTTCTTGCACCTTGTTAATCTCAAGCCAGGCTTTTTGTTTACTCTTAAAGTCTATCCTATGGTTGTCATTCTCTGATGACATTATGCTTTTCGTAAACATTTTTCCCCATTTACTTAGATCCGAACTTTGCATTGTCATTAAATCAGACATGCAAAAACTTTAAAATCCTACTCTGCAGTTAAGCTTTAAGAGCACCACAACAGCCAGCTTCACAAAGATTGGCCCTTTAAAATAAAAAGCATCATTTATGTGACTGTTTTTCATTTAATTTGAAGAAAGCACTTTATCCAAACTTGTTAATTTCTTTTTCATAATAATTGTTGTTATAACTATTGCTGTTGTTGTTTTGTAATCATTTTCTCTGTTGTTATTATTGTTATTGTATTTAATTTTATTTCAATTATTTAACTGTTCTTACCTCAACCCACAAGTTTTGCTTTTTTTTTCCAATTCTCCACTCCATCTCACTGGGAGCAGGGAAGGTGAGAGTGCACCTGCATATGGATGAAACCACAACACCTGGTAAAAATTACCCCTTGATCCTTCTCTAGTAAAGCTCCCAAAGTTGTTCTGACACTTTACTACATCCCTGTGGTGACTGGGCTTCATGCATAACACAAAGTGGTAATACAACACTTACACAGACAGCACCATTCTAGTTGTTCTTTTTTTCAAGCAACCTGAATTCCTCTCACACATATGGAGACTTTTTTCAGATTCAGGTTAATCTTCTGAGGGTCCCTGAGACTGGGAACAGTTCTTCTTTATCAAGATTTATCTTTTGATCAGCCACTGAAAGTCAAACAGATGGACAGAAAGGTTACTTTAGGATGGTGTGAGAAGAAACAATCCCATCTTTGATCTGTAGCCTTCTTGTAATGAAGTGTAGTGAAAAAAAAGAGGTTTACTATTTGTGAGTTTTGCAAAGGTGTAAAGATTCTTGTTGACCATGAGCATGCTAAGGATATTTTCTACACTGTTATAGTTGTGCTGCTATTTGCTGAAAAAAACCCCATCTGGGCTAGATAAAGCTCTGAATAATGGCTCAAAACCTCAACTCAAACTGAAGTACTTCTCCCTTAATTTTATAACTACTTTTCTTTGAGAGTTTCTTGTGGTTTTGCATATTAGATTTAATCTCTTTAGTTCTCATTGCATACAAGCTTTGCTGATTTCTTATATTAGCAAACTACACCAGTTCCATAACTGCTCTGGGGAAAAAAAAAAAAATCTCAAAAATCACAATGTCTGCAAGCATTCACGAAGTTACCAGAGGAAATTCTCCTTCTTTGACTTACAGGCATCCCACAGTTTTTACCCTGGGTACATCTGGAATCACAGATATGTAGTAGAATCCACAGTATCTCTGTAGAAAATAAGGTTTTCATCCCTATGGATGTATGCACACTGCATGTTTCAATGCAGTATACGTATCTCCAACCTACTTTTACACAAGATAATGTGACCACTCATAGCACAAGGACTTGTACAGGCTGATACACCGTGCTTTCCACAAGAAGTGGAATGTATCTTATGCTGCATGCACTCTGTGCCTCAAGGGTATTAGCTGTCTTCTTGCATGAGCTACTTGGGCATGACCAGATCACACTGCAGCGGGCAGCAAAGTCTCACTAGCTGAACCTTTCTTTTTCCTCCTCTTTTTTTTTTTCTCTCTCTGACCCTTTCTGTGAACAATAAATGAAAAGTGGCATATAGCACACAGTCCTTGCAGAGGAACAAACTCTGCAAACATAGGTCCCTCAGCATAATCTGGAATATCCACTCCAAAACTCTTAAAGCAACATTTTTGTTAAGTATGTAATAAAAGTGTTAGGAATAAATGTTGTTCTAAAACTGATTAGCATCCTATTCACCTGCTCAGTATCATTCCCTCTGCAGCATACAACCCCTCAACCATTTACTTTTGCCTAGTTTTGAATGTATATATCCATACAGTCAGAGAATATATGTATATGTATTCACATACTCAGAGAAGCACAGAGTTTAGCTTTGGATCCAAATCATGAGTTCTGACCCAAAATTATTCATGAAGATTCAATGGCAAGAGGAAGAGCTCAAGTCCTGAATTTAAGATTCAGAACTACATTTGGCTTTGGCCAAGACATAAGATGGTGTTTGATTGTTGCTGTTCTTGTCCTCATCCAGCTTGCAAATCAGTCTAATCTCACTGTTGTTCAAGGATTCCTGATCAATTTGCATACCTGTCATGGTTTTATTTCAAAAGTCTCAGTACTGCACACAAAAAAACCCTAGTTTAAGGATTTGGGAATGACAGAGAGACGGATTTTCTGTTTCTGCCACAGTCATACTGTATGGTCTTGAACAGGACTGTGTCTCAACCTCTTCAAAAATCTCTATTTTGTTTACATGACAATGCTTCACCCCTTCCAACTATGGAAATCTTCATCTAATTTCAGGAGACTGAAGAGGCATGCATAAAGTGTCACTGAGTGGAGAAAAAGTGCAATGAAAATACCCCAAGCCACAAAAAAGAAATACGAATTTAATGACTACTCAAGACAGAATCTAATGATCACAAATGCTGCCTGACGCTTTGCTTTACACATGATTTCAGGTTAGTGTTCCTGCTTAATCAGAGATGTAAGCCACTGCACCTTACCAGAACCATCAAAATGATCTCCTAATCCAGATACCTCCATCAGCAAATATTTAAATGGAAATATTTTGGACATTTAGAGTCTCTTCCTTAGAAAATGTGTTATCTCCTTACTGGGCAGAAACTGCACTGAAATTATGCAGGCAAAGCAGCAGTAATAGCTGGAAGCTGCAGCATCACCAACTTGTGAATCATGGCTTCAAGGTAGTCACACTGCTCTGCACAACTTGACAGTCCCAGCCAAAGAACCACTGAATTACAAGAAGAGGGAAAGAAAATATCTCCCTTTCTTTGTGGTTTTGTTCAGAATGACAGGCTAAAGTCTGTTTGGCTGGGATTCTCTCTGTGCTTATTGACATGTTTGACTGCTAATACTTGTTAAAGGCAAAGGGCTGACCAATTCCTTCATGTCTGTCTGAAAGGCCAGCATCAGGAGTCTGCATCTGAGTGATTTGGCACCTGCTGAATATGAGCAGAGCAAGTAACCACTCCTCACTCACTTCCTCCATTGTGTGTTTGATTTTACATGCCCCTGTCATATCTTCTCTCTCTAGATGTCTCTGTCAAACTGAACTGTGCTCATCTCTTTCATTTCTACTCATAATGCTCCATAGCTCTCATCAGCTTTGGCACATTTTTTACAGTCTTCTCTGGTCGTTCTTATATCTTTCCTGTGATGACATGAGCAGGGCAACATGGACCTGTAAAGATGACAGTTCACTGCAGGTCAACAGCATGGCTTTATTCCCCTTTTTCTTTCCTGATGGTTTTTAATTAGCCATTTACCTTTTTGACAGCTGCTATGGGTCTAGGTGAAACTTCTTTGAACATCGAGATAGTTTGTAATTATTCAGTCAGGACCGAATGCTGTGCATGTAAAGTTATATGCACTAAAATTAAGTCTACTCCTCTGCACTTGATAACATTGATTGTCATCTGCTGTTTTCAAACTATTCAGTACCATGAGATCTTCCTGTCACTCTTCACAATCCATTTTGATTTTGACTACTCCAAGTCATCGAATGTTGTGGGCAAATTTTGTCGCCTCCAATGAAAATAATTGTTCAGGCCACTCATGAGTATATTGATCTGCCCCATGGCCACCACACGTCCCTGTATGCCCTTGAGTGACAACCTTGCCCTGTTGTGCAGACTAAAGGGTGTTCCTGCCCTTTCTTGCTTTTTAACTAGTTGCTAATCCTTCGAGCAACGCTTATGACAACTTGGTTTATTTGAGGAAGAGATCTCACCAGAAGCTTTTCAGAATCTAAGTGCACTGTGTCTGCTGGATCGGCTTCATATACGTGCACACTGATTCTAACACACACAAAAAAAACACCCCTAACAACAGATTTGTGAGCCATGGTTTCCAAGATGTGCCAGCTCTTCTCCATTATTTTGTATTTCTCCATATGTCTACTAATTCTCTGCTCTGTAGTGCTTCTCACAAACACTCTTCAAATGAAAATTAGATTTATGAGTATGTAGTTTCCCAAGTTCTTCTAGAAATCGTTTCAGAAGTGGGCATCACTTGTCCCACTTCTTCAGACCTTGAGGCTAATTTAAGCAAAGCCAATTTTAGCAGTGGGTTATTTGCTATAGTTAATAGTTTGGCAATTCCATATCAGAGCTGCTCTGAAACTCCTGCGTGAGTGCCATCTGGTCTTGTTGATCTGTTATTATCCTCTTTACTGTTTTATTTTAAAAAGGCTCTTAATGTCACTTCAGTTCTAGACCTTTCATCAGATTTGCCCCATTAAAGTTTTCATCACAACTCTGTTGAACTCGTGAATTGGACCAAATAACAATGTAAACAGTTAATTTGGTTTTCCTGCTATTGCTTTGCCTTTCTTTTCCACTTTGATAATTTATCAGTGGTTCTGAGTTTATGCCAGTGACCTTCTCTTTCTGGCATGTCTGAAAATTTTATTAGTTGTACGCCTTTTGCAGGCTGCTACCAAGAACCTTTTTATTACCTATTGCTTTGTTATAGTTTTACATTTCCTTTGCCAGAACGTGTACTTTCTTCTGTTTTTCTCATCTTTACCTTCTCCTCTATTCTGTAAGACATCTTTTCTCCCCTCATTTCCTTTACTTTGCTCTTTACCTGCACCAATTCTGAAAGGTTCTTTTCAACACATAATATATCCCTACTCTGAATGTTCAATATGTCTTTAAATGTGCCTGTGGCATCTGCAAGTATTTTACTTCTAAAATGCTGTTAATTTCTAAAAACTTTCCTCATTTGTACATTTTTGGCCTTTCTGAAGCTCTACACTGTGGCCTTTGTGCGTGGTTTTTGGTTTGGTTTTTTTTTTGTTCCTGTGGACTTGCTGGATTTGGGTGAGCTGTGGGTCACCGTGCTAAAACATTCGGGTGATACTTGCATCCATAGCAATGCTGTTCTCATGGCTCAGGTCAAAACCAAAAGCTGTTTTTTCTCAGTTGTGTTCTCTGCCTAGCTGCTGCAACAAACAGTTATTTACGGCATCTGCAAATATAATCTCTGCCTCATACTTTCTCATAAATTTTATCCAGGCTGCAGGACATCACTGAGAATCCAGTCTCCTGTGTTTTCTGTCATTTCATGCTTTCTCGTTACCTTTCTCATTTCTTAGTCAAGGTCACCAACCAGGTCAGATGGCTGAGAGCATTCTTCTGTTTCATACCTTTGTTTTAGGCACAGTATTTCAAACCACAGGGATTCTCCATTACCTATATGCCACAGATGACTTATTCACCTGGTTGGACTCCAAGCTCTTTTTAAACACAGAGTAGTGCAACATAATCTGCAATTGCTTCATCAGTCACAGTCTACAATGGTGCTATTCCATGGCTCATCTTATTTTCTGAATTTCTGATATGTCCCCTACATCAATACCATCAATTAGAAGTCCACTTGCTTTAATTTTTAACCTCTGCCCATTTAAATTTCAGACTTTCAGCTTTTACAGAAAAGCTAGCACAGATCTGATCTTGGCTTTGTTGATCAAGATTTAGGGGGTTTTGTTCATGGCTGCTCTTTACTGTCTCCCTCATGAAATTAATGGTCTTCAGTCCTGTCTTTTTTTCTTGCTGCTGTTGAGCACTGTATATGGTTAGGAAAGATCTTCAAGTAAATCGAGAGAGCTACAGGATGTTTGCTCAGTGATGTCTAAAAAAAGCTGAAGAGCCCTCTGCCAGTCCCTGGTTCCTGCAGTGTGAGCTGTTACAGTTTTGTGCTATTACTTATTAATTAGTAGCACAGAACTGGGCAAAGTCAGTCACATCAAGAAGGAAACCAAGCAGGATAGCTTCTAAAATGCTCATGCAGTATCCACAAAATGAACTACTAATGAAGAGCAGCTAACAAACTATAGAAATGTCTCCGATGTCTGGGGTCCCAGCAGCAGAGCCAAAGAAAATGTGCAGCTGCATGACAGGGACACAAGCAGAGCCAGAGCACTGATGGTTTGACAGGTCATTGTCCTAAAAGGAGTCACAGTGCTTGCTCTGTCAGAAAATCTCACAGAAATTAGGTTACCAAAACATTAAAATATTTGAACACCCAAGAAACCCCATTTAACACCAGAAACGTGATCACACAGCACTTGCTATCCTGCTAGACCTCATTGCCCCTGGGGTAAAACCGTATTATTTACCCTTACATGACAAAACCTACATATTTTGACAGATTACTTTCATGACGGCAGCAGGAACCAGTTCTGTGCACCATCTGTCACATCTCTGCCTCTGTGACAGCCTGCTGCAAACCATCATTAATGCATTATCATCGTTACTCACCTTTTGTGTTACAACAGCAGCAGCAGCAGCAATGGCTCTCCCACTCACCAGAAGCACACTACGATGGGTGCTGTATAAACACAAAACTATAATGGCAGCACCACTCCCCTCCCCATCCACCCCCCAAAGAGAGTGCAGGCCTTTTTATGGGTTGGTGTATTATTGCAGGCATATCACACAATCACAGAATCTTAAGGGTTGGAAGGGACCTTGAAAGGTCATCTAGTGCACCCCCTGCCAGAGCAGGACCATATAATGTTCTTGAAATTATCCAGCTTGCTGTCTAGCCTTGACTGAATGGGATCAGGATGGGATGAAAAAGGCCCTCAGAAATTGATGGAAGGCTCAGGGTGGTTGGACCACACGAGTGCTGCATTGGACCTACTGCACCAACTAGCCCAGAGCCAGGTGATGCTCAATGAGGAAAGGTCAGCAAATATGACTGACGATCATCTTGGCAGACCAGTGGTGTACTTGTTGTTACCTTCGTTTTTTGGCAAAAGAGAACAGGCTGCCCAGAGGGGTTGTGGAGTCTCCTTCCTTGAAGGGCTTCAAGACCCACCTGGACATGTTCCTGTGTGACCTGATCTAGGCAAACCTGCTTCTGCAGGGGGGTTGGACTAGATGATCTCTAAAGGTCCCTTCCAACCCTACCATGCTATAATTCTGTGATTCTATGAAAAGAGAGTTTGTAGAATGTGGCATAGAATCATATGTATTTGCTGGGAACTATTTCTTGTTATGAGGAGAAGAATGGGAGAGAACACACAAAAGGATGTGTTTTTATAAACTGAGATTAGATAAAGTCTGCCAGCAAGTATCATAACTAAAAAAAAAAAAATCCATTAAAAACCTCAAAAGATGTCAATAAGACAGTTCTCTATAGAGAGAGAAGAGCAGCTGAACCTGCACCTTAACACATTTTTTGTCCTCCAATGAAGAAGTGATGCCTCCTTTAGGCCCACTCTTGTGAAATTGCTGTCTTTTGTAGATTTAAAAAAAAGACAGAGGAGGAAGAGAGAGGAAGCAAAGAAATAAAAGAGCTGAGCTGAGGTTTTTCTCATCCCACTCATCCCATGATAGAAATACCTCCATGAAGAAAAACACTCCCCAGGAAGATCCCAGCACACAGATCTTCTGTGTTGCCTACAGCAGTCACAATTTCAGTTATGGAGGGACAGGATGAACCTTTCCATCAGCACAGAAGGGATCTGCTAAGGGACCTCCTGAAGACCTTGAAAAGCAGCACTTGATCCAGGTTTTTGGGCCACTCTCTCTTCTGTGGTGAAATTTCAACACCAGAGAGGGACTGTCTTGAGTCTGGCACTGAGGGGGTGTTTAATGATAGAAAAGTATATAAATTACCTTCCCAAAACTCCCTCCTTCCAAGTGCCTTGTAAAATGACTTCTTTGCATCTTCCTTTTTTTTGTGGCCAAATGTCAGTACAGCTAATTTAGAGTCTTCCAGTTATTATTTCTCATTTGCTTTTAATTCAAGAGAAGCAGCTTACAGTCTGTTAAATCCTATCCTCACTCTGTCTTGCTGAGACTCTCGTCTGATTTACTGATGGCTTGTAAAGACTCTCTTATTGATTTTCCCTTGCCATTTTATTGTATTACTCTAATACAACAGTAAAAAGATTAACTGTGATCAAGTGGCTAACACAATTAATGTGCTAGTAGAGGAAAGAGAAGCCAAACTAGAAGACAAAGCAGTTCTCAAGCCACCCAAGGAGCTGGTTGAGGCACCTTTATGGCTATTAGCATTTATTTTTTAAGACTCTGTCAATGGCAGGGATGAGACACTAAAAAGTCTGGAAGAGGACAAAATACAAAACAGGAAAAGAGAGAAGCCAGGGACTGTCCAGAGCTTCACATTACTGAAATGAATCATCAAAGCCTGGAAAAATATTACAGCTCTTTAAAGCTAGGAAAATCAGGAGGTTAATTTTGAAAAAAAAGTATATATTTTTTTAAATCTCTGACCTTTGTACCATAACTGTGGAGACAATATACACCAAAAGTTTCTAAATACCTGAGTGAACTAATACTGTTCACAGCGAGGTAACCTCATATTCACAGCGTGCCTGGGGAGAGGTGGGCTACTGGCCTATTTCTTTATCTCTGAGATGCCAATATAACCATCTCCTGTTGCTTAGTGAAGTCCATTCACATGCACACCCTGCATAGAGCACCCAGTCAGTCTGTAAATTAATTCTCTGTTCTATTTTTTTTCATTAAAATCACCCCAAATGCCGCATAGCTCTTGTTCCATGCAGAACACAAAGGAAAAGGCAAGAGGACATCCCATTTGAGACTAAGGAGACAAATCTGGGACAATTACAGGCACCTTCCTCTATCTGGAAGCCTAGGCAGCTAACCCTTACCAGCAAAGCTGGAACCAGGCAAAAAAGGGAGAAAGAGACATTCAGAGGAAGGCAAATAAAAAATAAAGCATCATGCTGCCATTATTGAACTACCTGGCCGAATCATATTGTTTTTCCCACACTAATTAGCATTCTATTCACCTCAAGTAGCAGTAAAACACAACCCAACTCTGATGTCTCTTCCACTTCAAACTCCATTTGGCCATTTATAGCATCTCCGTTTTCCAAGAGTGCAACAACAGTTCTGCCATGAAGAAAAGCCAGAAAGAGGGAAGTTGGCCAAAACAGAGCATTACAAGTCCCACACCTTTTGCTTTGCTTGGCCTCAGTAGTGGCGGGAGTATTTCATCCTGGCACTTTTCTGAAATCAAGGATGCTTTACGCAAAACCTGCAATGCAAAAGAGCAGAAGACCAGTTCACTTCGCCTCAAATCCTGCTCTCCAGTTCTTGCTGTCCATAGCTAAGTTCATCTGAAGGCTGTCAAGCACAGCTGATGGGAAGCCATGCCAAGAAAGTTCCCTTGTCTCCCCATTTTGCCTTTTCTCTCCCAATCCCCCAAGCACAGACCCAGAGATGGTGCTTGGGACAGGACTGGGACAGCAGCTGAGCAGCAGCAGCAGCAGCTGAAGCTTCTTTGTTAAAACTAAAGGAATCTCTGAAAAAGGTGGGATTTTCTTTCTTATCCATATCCTGAGGCCAAGTGTTGGAAACTGTTTTGAGGACATAACCTAGAAGAGTACAGAAGAGTTTTATGAATGAAAGCATGGTGCACGGCTTCATTTTATGAGCATACTTATACCTCAGAGAAGAGCAGCAGATACTGATTAGGGGCAGTGCCAGTTTGCAAAAAGAAACATATTTTTCTCTTTTCCTGACTTTTATACATTCAAACTGACTTCTGTAACTCAAAGGCAAGGAGCCTTGCTGTTGGACTGAGTGATTTCAGGTGTATTCACTTTTTTTGGTAATGTTCATTTTTTCTAGGTTGGGAAATAAGAACATGAACACCTATAGCCTGCAGATCTGTGGCAATCAGCTGCTCAGCACCACTATGTCCTGCATGCTTTGGAGGATAAAAAGGATTGCCACAACAGTATTTTGACTATGAGGACAATGGCTGTTTCTCTCCTACTTACAGTGCCCAGAGCACTTTAAGACCTCCAAAACCTGACTGTGAACATTATAGTTATCCTTTTTAAAGTCAGTTTTGGGGGTAGCATTTTGGTCTTCACAACAGACAGCAGCTCTCCCAGGGAACCGTAGTACAGCTGAAAACCTGTAGTGATCACCACAAAATATGCAGCAGCAGTTCTCCAGATGTTATATTTGGCAACAGCCTTTTTGTTTAGCATTTCAGCTTACTTCAGCCCAGAAAAATGGTATTCCTTTCACCAAATAATTGTGGATTTGATAGAGCTTCTTATACTCACCTCATTCAGCATTTTGTGTGTTATTCCTTTTAGAAAGACATTCTTCTACTCTTGGCAGATATAGAATCCTGTAGCCAAGTAGTTCTGGATGTTATCCCAGGCCTTTTTTTTCTCCCTTCCTCATTCCTTTTCTTTCCTATATCTTTCCCAGATTGAAGTAGGCTTTGCACAGATTTGGAGGATTTTTAATTTCACAGTGTGTTTGAAAAATAAGAGTGACTCAGGGAATACAAAACATATGAAATGAAGTGATGACTTCAACTATACAATTTTGTAAGCCAATGCCTTTTTATGCACTGCCTGCATTAATTTTGTTCAACAAGTTACTGGTGTTTTGCTGTGTTTTAGCTATTCCTTCAGTTGCTTTCCTGTCATAAATCCCAAGAAAGAGAATAAGTAAATGCTTGAAATTTCAATATTTTCCTCTTCTGCATATTCTTCTGCATATTCCTGTTGTCCCTCTGTCTCCTATTTTCACCCCTGTGATGTCTAACAAGAGTACTCCTGGGCTCAGAGATAAGCCTGCAGAAAAGGGATTGCCTGGACTTAATTAATCTGAGCATGGAACACACTGCAGATACATTGGGGAGGGGAAGTAAAAACAGCTGTTATCATTTTAGTCTTGCTACAACGACAATGGCTGTAACTTCTTCATTTATTATCTGTGGCATTAGGAGCCAGCTTCTCATCTTTTGCAAAGGGACGTGTTTCTAAGGCAATCAATGGAAAGAGACTGAATTGTCCCAGCTAAGCAGCTATGCCTGTGTTTTGTGGATCATAGAAACATCATTTTCTTCAGCTATTTTCCCCCATCTCTTATTTCTATAAATTTCCTTCTGGCTAATATTCCTTCAGCCCACATTTGGGAAGTAACATACACATGTATTATTGAATGTACCTGTGCCCATCTCAGATTTCCCAAGGTCATTTTCTGAGACATTCTTTCTGATTGTTCCTATGCCATACGCAGTTTAACAGTTGAAAAAAGTGAGAAGCCGTTTACCCATTACCTCCACATCTCTCAATTAATGGCCTTTTCATTATTGTCTTCAAACTTCCTAAATATGAGACAAACATTTTTTTGTTTGACTCTGAAACCAGCAGCTTCTGCTTTCATTTTTTGTTACAGAGAAAAACTATGGCAAGTGAACCCATTTAGAAAACAAAATAAAACAGAGGGAAGAGCATCTCAGGAGAACAAAGAGCCAAGAAAACACATGAATGTGTGTGAGTTTTAACAATGTGTTACTGCCCTTCAGTAGTTCTGGCTGGAGGCCTGTCACTGAGGGACTGCATCATGAAATCCCTGTTTGACCTTCTGAAGAACGCAAGCAGACATGTCCAGCATCTGTAGCAGGAATCTTTTGTGGCCAGACCCTGCTTCCAGGCAGGGCCTAGGTAATGCCCCTCCAGGGCCTCAGCGTCTTCTCCCTGCCTTGAATGTGATTTGTTTCTCTGTTGCTACAAAGGTAAGTCCCACAGACTGACCATAGGCATCAAACTGGATAACAGAAGCCTCCTCCAAGTTATTTTACTGATGAGCAATTATTCAACTCTCATAGTGATTGACTAGATCTGACTGCAAGCTGAGTTTTGACTATCTGACTTGCAGGACATGACCATAATATTGTCCTTAGCTGTTAAAAATCATACTGCACAGGTATTGAAAACCACCCTGTCAGCACACACGGCACACTCTGCAGCACATCCTGTCAGCACACACAATCACGGTGCCTAATTACTACCAGAAACCACCTCCTCCTCCTCCCTTCCACATGCTAAAATAAGTTCCCAAAATTAAAAGGTTTACCAAGTGAGAGGAATACTGTGTTATCCTTCTGCAGGTGGGCAATCCCACACACCTGCACAGTTTCCCCCTTCAAATACAGGCTTCCTCTGAAATTATGTTCCCAGGTCCCCCATATCCTAGTACAGCCAAAGCCCTAGTCTGTGCTTTTCTTCTTTTCCTTGCTTCTTTATTTTGTTCCACATGATAAAGTCCTTTCCTTGTCTTCTGCCTTGTCAACTACGATCACACTGCCACAAAGCTGCGGTATGAATAACAAGGGATGGCTCTTGCATGTGACTCGTCTCCTGTCCTGGGCTCTCTGTGCCTGTCTGGAGTTGCACTGGGAAGCAGAAGAGAGAAGTAAAAGAATGAAAAAGCAATGATTGCGAAGTTACCAGTGACCACCATCTGACAGACAATCAGGAAATGCAGACAAACACGCTGCTCTTCCACAGCACACTTGGTAAGTACATTGCAATGGGAGGCCTGCCTAAATGCCTACAAAAGATGTATGAGAAAGAGAAGATCAGGAAGGAGGGCATCATCAGGGTGAGCAATCCCTGGGCATTGTGAGGATAAAAAAATATACCAAACCACACATTTTAATCTCTATTTTAAATGCTGTATTCTGTAATTTGAAAAAGAGTATGTGCCACACCACAAGGCCATTGACTGGCACAGAATGTGCCAGACACGCACGGCCACTGGACTGGAACTTTTGAGGATGGTTTCACTTGTGCCTGGCTTGCCAGCCACAGGAGTCACAGTAAGGAAGAATTGTGGAGTCACAGGAAAACATTCAGGTAACATACACTTCTTATAAATGGACTATTGTTTACTGAGCACGTCTATGCAGGGAGTCACAGAATCACAGAATCTCAAGGGTTGGAAATGGCCTCGAAAGCTCATCTAGTCCAACTCCACTTCCAGAGCAGGAACACCTAGAGTAGATCACGCAGGAACTCGTCTAGGTGGGTTTTTAACATCTCCAGAGAAGGAGATTCCACAACCCATCTGGGCAGCCTGTTCCAGTGCTCCCTCACCCTCACAGTGAAGAAATTCTTCCTTGTATTTATTTGGAAATATGTTCTTATGTTCCAGCTTGTACCCAGTGCCCCTTGTCCCCTCGGACATCATTGAGAACAGCCTGGCTCCATCCTCCTGACATCTGCCCTTTACATATTTGGAAATATTAATGAGATCGCTCCTCAGTCTTCTTCAAGTTGAAGAGCCCCAGCTCCCTCAGCCTTTCATAATAAGGGAGGTGCTCCATCCTCTTCATTGTCTTGGTGGCCCTCCACTGAACTCTCTCCAGCAGGTCCCTGTCCTTCTTGAACTGAAGTGCCCAGAACTGGACACAATATTCCAGATGTTGTCTCACGAGAGCAGAGTAGAGGCAGAGGAGAACCCCTTCTAATACACCCCAGGATGCCACTGGCCTTCTTGGCCATGAGGGCACATTGCTGGCTCATGCTCATCCTGCTGTTCACCAAGACCCCCAGGTCCCTTTCCCCTACACTACTCTCTAAGAGTTCATTCCCCCAACCTGTACTGGTGCATGGGGTTATTCTTCCCAGATGCAAGACTCTACACTTGCCCTTTTTGAATTTTATTACATTTCTCACTGCCCAGCTCTCCAGCCTGTCCATGTCTCATTGAATGGCAGCACAGCCTTCTGGTGTGTCAGCTGCTTCCCCCAGTTTAGTACCGTCAGTAAACTCAAAGACGAATAAAAGAGGTGCTGACCCCCTCATGTGCAGCTGTGGTCCACTGGCACACAACAGAGAGAATAATTCATTTGTTTATAGAATAAAGCCAGTGTGGGTCCAAGAGTGGGGAAAGGATATTTTAAACAATGCTTGGCTCCCTGCTTGCTGAAGGGCATGGTGATGAAAACAACCTTACTCCTGCTGCATGCTGCCCACAGAGGAGCACAGTGGGGAAACCGCTGGGACCAAATAATTGTTTCCTTGAGCTCAATGTTTCACTTCAATAAGTAGCAACTTTAAACACACTATGTTTATCCTCCTGTTTACTCCTGCTTTTTAAATTTCTCCAGGTATCTTCATCTGCAGCTACTGCATTGATTTTAATGCCAGGAAAAGAAGTCAGAGAACAGCTCTAAAAAATTACATCCCTTAAATGACTGGAGAGTGGTACCTGTGTAGCTTACCTTTCATTGCAAGATCAATGAGATGGATGAGAACCATCAGAGCTAAAGAGGATGGCTCACATCTTCTGCTCCTATGTTCCTTGACTTCTTGGCTGAGATTAAAGGGAAGAATTGCACAGGAACTCTGATGAACAGTTTGGTTTTTTTTTTTTTTCATGCTGCCTTGTTTGTTGATGGCAAAATACAAGAAGTTCTGCTGCTGGAGCCGGCTGTTGTTTCAGGGAGTCAGGCCCTTGGTTTGTTTTTGGCAGTCCAGGCAGCCTTAGGAGTTTGTTTTTTCTCCATGGTAACTTTTTGGGAGCCACTTGAAATGCACATGGCTTCCACCACAACTGGCTAAATATTTTAGTAACGTGAAGGAGTATCAGAAAACAGCTCATTCTTGTATTTTGTAGAATTTTCTGTTGCTTATAGAAAGGCTCTTGTACCTGATCCACCAGTCTTTATCTTTCATTGTTTACACCAGCATGCACTAAAACAGGTCAGTTAATGCAAGAGCACCGGGAAAGCTGTGCCGTTGTCTGGAGCTGCAGTTACACACAGACACATAGTTTCATGATCAAATCACTCTCTGTTGGAAAATGAGAAAGTGCTGCTATTAAATCAGAAATTGGGAAATATTTTTGAATGGGTAATTTGATTTTTCATTTTGACTTTTGACCTTTTCTAAATAAAAATATGTATTGCAGAAATCTCTCCTGATACGTATTTTTTAACCTCAGAAGTGTAGTTACCTTTTGTTTTGGTTATCGCAAGGGCTGGAGCTGAATTTATAAGAACAGGTTACAACGTTTGTTATCAATTTATAGCTACAGTACTGTTGAAAGATCTACTGTTCAATTTGCCTCACATATGCATACATGAGCAGTTCAAATTTTAAAGTACGTGTAATGTATTTGTTTCATAATTACTTTGAACGTTGCATAGGATTTTAACATGCTTTGCATTATCTTAACAGCACCTGGATAAAAGTCATGCCTGACTTGACAAGAGGTAACCTGTTCAGTATTAAAATTATCCAGGCAGCATTTTACAGTATGCATATTTACCCACTCTCTGCTTGGTAGTGAGAACATTTGTTTTTTATAACATAAAATATTCTTGGTGGAAGTAATAGCATCTTGTATCAAGTGCTTTGAGTCACAAGTTTTGTTTCATAGAAACGTGAACATATTGAAAATAAACACATTAAAATTAATATGAGTGTTAAGGTGACTATGACAAGAATCAAGAGATTTCTATAGTCCTGCATGCATACACCATCCCAGGAAACAAAAGTGGCAGTTACACAAGTGACTTACAGCTTATGGAACTTTATAGGGAATAATACAGGTTTTGTATCCCTCCTTAACCAGCCTAAAGCCACAGGGATATAGTGAGCAATCAGTAAATGCTATAGGTGTTCCTGGTGGTGGTGAACTTGGTCTTGTTTCAGTTAGTTAGCTTTCCTCCTGAAAAAAAATAACGTTTTGCATTGAAATACCTCAATGGTACTAAAATATAGCTGAGCATTCTGGCCCCACTAAACCCAATGGCAGACTTCCAAGTCAGATTATAATAGCACCAATATTTCATTTCCAGATAGAAAATAAAATCCAGGCAGCCTTTAGCAAACTAAAAGTACCTCTGTTTCAAGTCAGACATTTTTAGGGACCTAGAAGGCTAGAAGATTAAGAAGAAAAAAAGACCTTAGATGAATAGCAGTGAGTGCATCAGATTTATACTGTGTGTGGCAAAGCAATGAACAAAGTCTATTATTTCTAGGCTGAGTCTGAGGATGGGGCTTGAAGCACCATAAACTCTGCTTATTCACATCCACTGGCGAGGTTCCTGTGATGTCAGGGTGCTGCAGAGGTTTCCCATGGGAGAAGAAGAGGGGAGTACAGCTTTGCATGAGCGGCTCAATTACGCTCCCCCCTCTCCATGGAGCTGACCAGACAGAGGCCTCATGGTGCTTGGAAGACAACGGCAGGGAGTGTGAGAAAGTGAGATAAGCAAAGAAAGATGAGAGGGATAGAGAGGGATTGACAAGGAAAGGCGAAAACACTACACGTCTTGTTTGGCCAAGTAAAGATGTAAAAGTCTGCAGCTAAAGTCCATGCTTGGTAGTGAGGGAGAGGAATTGCTTGTTTTATGCCAAAGTCAGCTATATACAACCAGAACAAAACCCAGCAAAGCATGGTTCAGGCTCTCTGGGGAAGTTTTTGGAAACAGCATTTTTCAGGAGTCAAGAAAAGCAGGTCTAGGCATGGCATCGGGCATCACAGCTTTGGCAGCTTCAGTAATCCGCAGGGAGCTGAAGGGAAGAAGGATGGACTTAGGATCAGATAAATGCAATAGGAAGAAGCCGTTTAGACGAAGCCTTTGCATTTGCTAGTTAGCAATTATCTGTGGGTTCCTACATCCTTATAGAATTGTTGCAGTTGGAAAAGACCTTTAAGATCACCGAGTCCAACCAGTGACTTAACATTGCCAAGCCCATCATAAAACCATGTCCCTCAGCACCTTCTCTATATATCTTTGGAATATCTCTAGGGATGATGATTCCACCACCTCCCTGTGCCTGTTCCAATGCTTTTTAACCCTCTGCGTGAAAAAGTTCCTCCTCATCTCCAATCTAAACCTCCCACGGTGCAACTTGAGTCCATTTCCTCTTGTCCTGTCACTCATTACTGGAGAGACGGGACCAACCCCCACCTCACTGCAACCTGCTTTCAGGTAGTTGTAGAGAGTGATCATATTTCCTCTTGGCCTCCTCCAGGCTAAACAGCCCCAACTCCCTCATCAGATTTGTGCTCCACACCCTTCACCAGCTTCGTTACCTGTCTCTGGACACACATCTTTATGGTTTTTCCTGAGTGCCAACGCATGGGCCAGGCTTTTAAAGAAAAAACAAAACAAGAAAAACATACATTTGAACACATTAAACAGAGGATGTGTTATTAAAATACCATTTGGAGGTCACAGGAAAAGCAGTTTTGAAGTTACCCAGGTTGTCCTGTTGTAGAAGCTGCCAGATTTTTGCAGCTCTGCCTCTGTGACTCTGACCGATGCACCACTAGCAAGCGGAGCCTCTGAAGATCATTGTGGGCAACTTGGCACTGACAGGCACAGTTTCTGGCAGGGGAGCAAAACTCTTGGGGTTGGCAAGCCTCTAGCAAGGCTGTGGAAGTAGAGGATATAAAAAGACGACTGTTTTCGTATCAACCGAAGACATGGGGCTGGGCTTGTGGCCCAGGCGCCAGTGGCTTAGCGGTGCAGGAGAGCTGCTTGGCACCCCTGTGGTGCTTGGCAGGGCATGTCAGAGGAAAGGGGCTGAGGACGAGGTCATTAAGAGTTAGTACTAGAAGAAAAGAAAACATGACTCTTCCAAAACAGCTGATGTGCTGTGAAACTGGTTATGCAAGTACTCTTCATTTTGTGTGGGACTCACAGCAAATCCTTTTATTTAATCCTCTCATTTCAAAGTGCCTGGGGTAAAAAATGAGCTCTCCTCAGAAAAGCTTCAGTTTAAACAGATTTTGTGGCAGCTTCATCAGGTATTTAGGTCTAGTGAACTACTTATCCAGTGATACCTGGATTCCCTTTTTCCTCCTGCAGACACACTGTACCCAGTCTGTGCTCTCATAGTAAAAGTTTAGAGCAGGTTGAAAAAGAAGACTTTCAGACTTGTGGGAGAGGAGCCAATTTTTTGTTAGAAATAAACCAAATGTTTTAAATGGCAGCCTCTCCTCCAGCTGAACTCTGGATTGGTTAGTAGTAGTCTCCATCTTCAGCTAGCTCAAGAACATCTCCTGAACACTTCAGGGCTCTCATTTCCCTATGAGAAGGAGATATCACTGCCTCTACACCATTTTTTTTCTGACAGATATCAGAGGAAAGGTAGTGGGTTTCATCACTGAGTAAAGCGGACCATTGTCAGGCTTCTGGATAGATCCATCACCCCAGTCTTTATTCATCTGCTGTACTTTTTGACCAAGTGAGCAGCTCAGGTTATTCTAGTTGTGAGAAGAAACAGAGACCAGCATCAGATGACTCTGATGCCTGCTTATTTATTAACCAGACCACATAAAGTCCTGTTTTGATGGAGAAATCATGAAGTTTTCCCAGTAGCCATGGTAAATCCCCTCTAGCCAGCATCCTGGCCCTTCCCAGGAGGCATATTCTGTAGGTCACAAAAGCATATTGGACTTCCATAGAATTGTAGAATGGTAGGGTTCCCACCAAACTCCTTTTCACATACTTATATGTATATGCTTAAACATCCCATCCCCTGAATAATATAACACTAAAACACCAAAAAGCCTACCCAAAGCATGAGATTCCTCAGCATTTGCCTCAATTAAGGCTGTCGCGTGGATCAAAACCAGTTTGCCCAGCAAACTCTGGATCAAAGTGTGTGAATTCATAGACAGCAAGGTGTTCAATCCGTGGCAACACTCTGAAGACAAAAGGTCTCCTCTGAATTTCCTCGTTAATGAGCCCATGCATCAAGAGGGAGAGCAGTGGCCCATACTACCTGCCAGACTGATTGCAGCTGCTAATGAACACCTGTAATTAAAAGCTGCTCTCTTCTGTCTGTAACAGTATTCTAAAAGAAGTTCCTCTATTAAATTAGATCTTGAGCAAAATGATCATTAGAGGGTGTAGGTCATCAAAAGCGATCGGAAAGCTGCTAAAATGAGGGTAAGAGCTGAAAGGACTTTTAATTAATTTAGGGTCAAATAGTCTCTGGGTTGTCAAGGTGACCTGTCACTATCGTCCCCAAAGTGCCACCTTCAGGAAACAGGTGAGAGAGGCATCAGGATTTACCAGGTAACAAGTGGCAGGGAGTAATTATCTTCTCTGCTTCCAAAGAAGAGGCAGCAGAGAGCAGTGTGCACACTCCCACCTGTATGCAGAAGGTGTGCAAGCACTCCCTCTGCTCCAGTTGCCACAGGCTTCTTGCCTCAAAGCCTGTGAGTAGCATTCATAGTGCCAGAAGGCTCCCAGGGGCAGACTGGGGCTCTCAGCGTACTTAGTAGTTCCTTGGATCACCAAGAGCAATACAAAATAGAAACTTGAAACAGTAACGAGCTGCAGACCTGATGCTATCTGTAGGTGCAGCATAGATCTAATAAATGTGGACAGAGGTACCAGGGAGCTGTTCAAAATAAATTCAAAGCTTTAGGAAACTGTTGCCATGGGCGGGATCACTACGGAGCTGAAAACCATCAGGAAACAGAAGAGCAACTGCGAGAGAAACAGGAGAGGAACGGCTGAGAAATACTGCTTAGCAAGAGAACCTCTGGAGAGAGTCCAGCACAGGGCTATCAAAATCAGGGGACTGGAGCATCTCTCTTATGAGGAAAGTCTGTGGGATGTGGGACTGTTCAGCCTAGAGAAGACTGAGAAGGGATCTCATTAACACTTACAAATACCTAAAGGACAGGTGTCAAGAAGATGGAGTGAGTCTTTTTTTCTGTAGTGCTCAGTGACAGGATAAGGGATAACGGGCACAAGCTGGAACACAGGAAGCTGCACTTGAACATTAGGAGCAACTTCTTTGCTGTGAGGGTGAGGGAGCCCTGGCACAGGCTGCCCAGAGAGGATGTGGATCCATCAACACTCTGGAGGTTTTCAAACCCACCTGGATGCATTCCTGTGTGACCTGATCTAGATGGACCTGCTTAAGCAGGGGGCTGGACTAGATAATCTCTAGACGTCGCTTCCAATCCCTACTAATCTGTGATTCTGTGAAGGACCAGGAGGCTTCAGTGCCAGGCTCACCCCAAAGACCATGATAAAACCACAAAAGGGACCAGGGAGAAATCTGTGAAGCTTGGTGCAAAAAGTGGGTTGAGGCTCTATGACAGTAGCACACTATAAGAGTTTCAGCATGCCAAGGCATGAAGCTGAGAAGGGGCCTTTTGCTTGCAAGGCAGCCAGGAGAAAATGGGAGTTTCATGGACTCCATGGCTGTGCAATGGGAAGAGAACAGAAAAGTAGAACCTAAAAGTGGCTCTTCATTCCTACACAATCCAATCTTCTTGCTGATACAAGGGGTGAGGGGTGAAATGGGTTGGTACAGACATTGGAAAATAAGATTGTCATCCATCATGCATGTTTGAGATCTGAAGGAAAGATGATTAAACTGCCTAGATTTTTTAAGATTTGCAGAAAGTAGCTAATCTTGTATTGCAGGATAGCCTCTGGGTTACACTGGAGGAGGCTGGAAGCCTGCCTGAGTTAGCACAGCATTACATCAAGGAATGAGAAAACAGTAACACCTGTCCCTCTGCAGGCAGGGAATGCTGCTATCCTGTGGTCCTTTACCTGAGTAACAGACTAATCATTCTGATTTTATAGAACAGAAGGAACTTACTTGCCTTGCACTAATTACTTGGAGATGTTAATAAGTTCTCTGTCATGGCTAGATAATTGTAGGAAGCATCTGAGACCTTAAGAACTGCATGTATAAAACCAGATGCTCAGTTAATGAGGTCTTCAAGAAACCCAGCTAACAGTAATTAAACAGATAACAAGTTTAACATTAAAGATCACCAATTACTAATTTATTTCCTTAGCAAATTATTACTAAATTAGAAACTGCCATTTCTTTGCTCTGTGGACATTTTTTAACTCAAAACGACAACTGAAGGGATCAAAAAAGCCTCTCACAAAACCTTTGCTTGTCTCAGTTTTCAGTCTGGATGCAAAACAGGGAAAGGAGGGAGAACAAGTAGTCACCACTGAATTTGAAGTAGAATAGTGAGTACTTGGACATGGAAAGAAACATGTGGAGGAGATCAGATAAGAAAGTGCAGGAAGATCCTACAGAATTACAGTAGATTGGGTGGTAGTGACTCAAGGAGATCAAGAACTATGTGCTTTTTACGGGCATCACCAGTGGCTGACAACAAGTTGCACCCTCAATAGGCAAAGGCGGTGGCACAATAAGTGAAGTCAGGAGTTCCTCAGAGGCTGAAGCAGTGAGGAGGATGAACTCTGCAATACATGGCAGGGCACTTGCTTGGTATCAGGATTTCAATATCCTGCCCCAATGTATGCACCTCTCACATCTTCTCAAGCAACTCACAGACCTTGTCTGTCTCGGAGAGCAGTTGTGGAGAGGAGACGTGGTCCTTTCCCAGCTCATAGGGTGGTATAGTTCTCTTGGGACACTCACATACCTTGGCAGAGCAGGAGGGTGAGCATGAGAGAGGGGGAATAGAAAAATCAAGATTTAAATGCAAAATTATCATAATTACAAGAATGAAAAGCGTTAACACTGCTCTGCATTGACAGATCAAAGCAAAACCCAGGAAATACTATTATCATTTTTTTCCCCTTCATTTCCACGACCCTGACTATTATTGTTGGTACACCACTGGGATGTTGTTATATCATTAGGGGCTATTACTTGAAAAAGGAATGAACCTGGGGAATTTCGTGAGTGGAGGAAAGGATGGCTTTTTCTTTTCTATCAAGTTTCCCATGAAGGATGAGACACCAGCCTTGGGCGAAGAAAGCAAACAGCCTCCAGGACCCCTCGTCAGCCTTCCTGCTTTGGGTGGCACAAGTCGAAGCTGTGCATAGCCAGGATAGTGTTGACAACAAAGTCTGGTCATTTTGTGCAGCCTCAAACAGGGGGCAGGTAGGTCAGTCAGATGAAGAGGAGGAGTTTCTTGTGCAGGCTGGTTTAGTCCTTGTCCTTTCCAACAGAGATAGAAACCGGTGCCAACCATGGGGCAGAGACCAGATCAGGGTGAACATTGACCAAGGGCGACTGAGGGCAATTTATTTTCAGTTTTCTTTTATCAATTAAGAACATAAAGTGTGCTAAACGCATGACATGAAATACACACAAAATAACATTTTTATAGAAAGGCAAATGTTAAGACTAAACAAGGAGAAAGAGAGTTGTAAACTAATTGTGAACTCCAAGCAACTAATTGTTTGGTAGGGACAGAATTGTTTCTGTGACAGCACCTGGGACAACCAGAGAAGATTTCACTTTGCTGCTACTAATGAACTACTGATGAAAAAATCTCTTTGGCAGTCTGTGGTTGGCTTCCCCTGCATCTTCAGTGGAAGTTTCCACTGTGTAAGTGTGAGGGATCATGGCTGCAGAGCACTGAGACTTTCATCTGGTATTGCTAAATTCTCCATATCACTTCAGTGATGTTAAGCATAGACAGCTACAGCTATTGACTGGCACAGAGCATCAGGGAGCTACACTGGCTCTCATCAGTAGGTGAAAAACAAAGTTTAACTGGAGGGAGTTACAGCAAGTCAGCAGAAAAACTGACACAGGATGGCTTGTGGATAGGATACCACTGTTAAAAAGCTTATACTTAAAATACTGCCTGTGATACTGTATGAATCAGTTTAAAGTGAGAATGGTCTAGTGTTCATGATGCTCTGCAGATGCTAGTGCCCAGCTGTAATCACTGTAACTGTTATATTTATTGACTTAGCAAGTTCTTCATGTCATGAATAATTCTACATCACATTTATTTAAAACTGCTGGGCTTCAGTTTTCCATATTATTGTTTAGTGCATTCCCGGTTCCTGGATCAGGGATGGAACAAAACATGCCATTTCAGAGCATATGAGTGTTCAATAAGCTAAGAGAGCCCTTGCTCCAGTCCCAAGATTGCTATGAAACAACACTGGAAACCTTGTATGTGTTTGAGTGGGCAGTCAAAGAATATCAGAGATTTCTGTTGATCAGGCATGGTCTGGGTTGTGTTATTGTAGCACCTGAGCAGAACTTGCTGGCTGCAGCTGCAACACATAAAAGACAGCACTTGGAGGTACCTTCCACGTGTATGCATAGGCATTGGCAAGATCATGCACACTATGATGGTTTCTGGCTATTCCGTCTTCCCTCTCCAGGGCTTATAATGGGTTTCCCTTGGCTGCCCACACAGTTCTGAGGTGAGGTGAGAGCCTTCAACAACAAAATGAAGACCAATGAAGACCCTCTAGATCTTTCAATAATGAATTAAATCAATGTACAAATGTTGAGGTCATGAGTTATTGCCTTGGATTGTGACTCGCTTCATTTTAAATGCAAAACACCTTGTAGTTCTTCTCTCTCAGCCTTTCCTGGGACTTTTTCAAGCCTACACAGTCTGCATAGTAGGTAATTAAAAAGGACACTCTAGCATGCAAAAAACAGGATGAAAGCTTAAAGCAAACTTCTGTCTTGCTCCCCAACTCCTGTGCTCAGAACAGCACCAAGGACCATGACCTCAAAGTCAGCTCTTTAGGATAAGATCCATTAATCACTGAACCACAACCTAAACTTCTTGACCACACACCACCCTTGAGATGCAAGTTCCTGGACTCGTGTAGACACCAGTTAGGTATCAGGATCTGCTATGTGGGCTGAAGCTGTAGAGAATCAAGTGCATGCTGTACACATCAAGGTGAGATTTGATAAACTTGGGAGAGTTTTCTTATTTTTAGATTACTTTTGCATAGCCTTGGGCAAATTCCTTGGTCAGCTAGTAAGAGCCCTTTGATAATCCCCTTGCCCTGAACCCTCTTGGACTGGCAGGAGAACAAGGAAACATTCAAAGAATATGAAGAGTTTATCAGTGTCAGCTCAATACAATTAGTCTGGTTTTCCAATGATAACTCTGGAGAGTAAACTGTGGGCTCAGTCAGTAATGGCTCTCCCTTATGTACCACAATTTAAAGAGTTTAGTTTGTCTTTTATGCGTGCTCCCCTAAAATGTGCACTCAGAGATTAATAAAAATTAAACAATACATTAATTGTAATTAATACCCAGCTTGACCTATAGCCAAACTCTTTTTCTTCCAAAATACAGGGACCTACAGGGCTTTACAAAAGTTTGCTGCATAGTGCATGAAGAGACAAATGTCTGTGTCTATGTACATATACAGGCACATTACTGAGGTACCCAAACATCCCAGAGTTATTAGTACAGTTATGAGAGGCAAAATGTACAAAGTGATCAAAATCCAAAGTCACAGAGTTGTTTCAGTAGAGCAGGAGAAGGTTTGAATGCAAACCTCCCTAATATGGCCACCTAATATGGGTAATAACAAGAGGACAGGCACAGCAGCACAGAGCAAGTCTTGCTGGCAAGCTAGTCCAGCCCAGCCCAAAAACTGTACCAGCTCAGCTGTCCCTCAGTTCACTGTTCAACTGAATAGACCAAAACCTGTGGAGGTGAGCATTTCAGACCTGACAGACCTGAGGGGAACATCCCAGGATTGAGCAGCTCTGGTTTCTGCTCTAAAGTCTAGACACAACCCAGACTGACAACCCTCAGGAAAAAGACTCACTCCCTTTGACTTTATCAGGCCCAGGTGATGCAGAAAAGGACCTGGGGGTGTTAATTGATAGCCACTTGAACCTAAGCCAGCAGTGTGCACAGGTGGCCAAGAAGGCCAATGGCATCCTGGCTTGTAAAAGAAGGACTAGGGAAGTAATTGTCCTCTGTACTCAGCACTGGTAAGGCTGTACCTTGAATTCTTTGTTCAGTTCTGGGCCTCTCACT
>WBNH01010170.1:0-29795 GCA_013401255.1 Urocolius indicus
TGGACATGTTCCTGAGTGACCTATCTAGGCCGACCTGCTTGAGTAGGGGGATTGGACTAGAGGTCCCTTCCAACCCCTGCCATTCTGTTATTCTGTGAAAGTCATCAGAACAAAAGATGTTAAGAGTCATGCTAAAATTACAGTTTTGAAAGATCTCATATGCAAATCAGAATGAGCTGTATCATTAGAAAAAGAATCATTTTCATTTGCAAGCAATTCAGAAGTGCTGTGCCATCTAAATTATTAATGAAAAACTAGAACAATTCCCCTTTCCCACTTGCCCTTCCTTGTGTCTTACTGAAACCTTTTTTTCCTACTGCAAAGTTTGATATCAGAAATGTTGTATGATTCATGTCTGTTTCAGTGAAACCCAGACAAATCAAACCCCAGCAGATAATCTGGCTTTTTAATGTGTATAAATCTTGTTCTGGACAGCATGATCTACACACCCCTTTTTACTCACTGAGCGCAGAGGAGGAGACTGGCATCGTCATGCTCCCATCAGCAGCTCCACAGCCAGCACAGCTGATGATCCTGAGGCTGCTTGGGAAGGCATCTGCACAATAGCAACTACCTGATCCAAAGCCCTCCTACCCATGAGCAAGAGAAGACTTCTTGTTTTCACCAGCAGTTCATGTGTCATGTTCAAATTTGACATTGTTCAAAACATTATTTACACCTATGAAGGAAAATCAACCTCTTTCCATTCATTAGCTGTCATCACTGCTGGGAAGCTGGCACTGTTTTATTTAGTTTTTATGCAGCTGAGTTTCTCGGTCATCTTTTCTGGTTTGCTGTTGTTTCATGTGTGGCAATACAATGTGGGAGAATGAGGTGCCCTGCTCTGCCAGTAATTTTGCGAAAGTGCTTCTGCCTTAGTTTTCCCGTTATTGAAACCAGACAATTATGTTCATATTCTAAGTGTATCTGCAGTCTTTTATAAAGCTGGTTGGTTTTTTTCTGCCTTCTAATTCAAACAGTAGTGTGGCCAACGGTAACAATTAGTGATTCATTTACTACTTTAACTGGAAACCTTTCTTAGATTTAGTTTACCAATAAAAATGATTACCTCTAACAAATAAAATATCCTACACTGCATTGTAACACAGCATTTTTTTCCACAAACAGGTCATGATTTAGAGAACAATCTTTTATTAATGTTTTAATTTCATTTTACTGTATCATTCATATTAATGCATGTCACATTATAGTGCCTTTGTAAATACTCTGAGAATATCAAATAAGACACTTAAAAATAACTTTAGGAAATTAAATTATGGACTATTAAAGAACAATATGCAGACATACTTGAGTATGTAAGACTGTTGTTGTGCATATTCTTTTTTTTTAGTGGTGCTCAAACACCTTATTTAACACAGGAGTTGGAATTTATTTTGAATGTGGGAAGAGGCACCAGGCCTTATGAGATGAATCTTTGAGAGATATATTAAAAGTAAGCAATTAGCCAAAAAGGAACAGGAGGAAAGAACCAGCAAGTAGAGAGCTGTGTTTTGGAAGACAAAACTTCAGGACTAAAGTGGTGACTGCCAAAAGTTAAGCTGAGTTAGGTCTTTAAAGGTTGTTAAAGCAAATAGCAAAAGGCTTTTGGTTGTGCAAATAAAAAAGAGAAAAGTATCTTCTGTGAAATGAGTGAGGTGGCTACTCAGAATTAAACTAGCTATAGCTGTCAAACTAAATAATACTCCATCTTGGTTTTCAGTGAAGACGATGTAGATATTACTAAGAAATCTTTTAAAGTCTAATACATAATGTTCATCTGCAGATTATCTAACTTTTGTCATCCATGCTTCGGAAAGATGCATTCCAGTTGGAGCAGGGTAGAGAATAGATAGGTTGAGGAAGAGATAGAAGGTCTAAACTGTTTACAAGAAGTAAAATACAGGCTAGGAAGGGATATTGTTATCTAGAGAGTCCTTAGGGATGGTAAAAAGTACTGAAAGAGAAGCACTGCTTCAACTGAGTGATGTCGTCACAGAAACAAATTGGGACAAGCTGGCTATGCCTTTTAGACTGGAATTGAAAAAGCAGACATCTGATTGTCAAAGCAGTGAGCAAGAGGAGGAAAACCCATAAAAACCTAACAGTTTTTTTAAGGTAGAGCTCAACAAGTCAGTGGAAGGATTATGTGATACAGTTCCTGGTGATAACACAGACTTGGAATAGATGCTGCAGAAGATGTGTCTCACTCCATGTTCATATGGCAAAAATCAGTTAGCATTAATCTTACCTCCCCTCGTTAAAATGGAATGAAATAGATGCTATTCCATCATGACCTCTGTAAGTACTGTTTGAGCACAGCTAGGTAGGAGCTGAACTAAGCAAATACAGGAGTTTGTTTCTTTTTTTCTTAGTGTGGAATCTATCACTTGAGGACAGACACCTCTTCCTGAGTTGAAGTAAAGCATGTTACTATCAAATACGTGTGTTCATGGAAAATGTGTGTTTGCAAAGCTGGGAAGCTCTCTGGCCAGGGGAACAACAGCATTAGCAGGAATACCTGAAAAGCCCTCAATGCTTAACTTTATTGTACTCCTTCTGATATCAAAGGCAAACTTTGATGTTTCAGTGGCAATAGAATCAAGTACATATAATTTAGTTTGAACATTGAAATTAGACCAAGGATATCTCAAATATGAATTTAATTTAAGTATTTTCTGCAATATTTCTGTATTGCTTTAAAAGGAATGGTATCATTTACATAGATATGTGTTAAAATCTAAACACTTTACAGTCTTCAGTGTTGAGTTACCTTCAGTATGAGCATGATTTAACTTCTGTGCCTGACTTTCCAGATAAAGGAACTTGGGTGTGGGGTGGGAAGAGCATGAACACCAACCTTGTCTATACACACGGTGTGTGTGAAGCTGTCATGAGTCAAAAGAGTTAATGAATCTTCATGTTACGAAAAGCAACTGTGCCTTACTTTTTGTATTTTAAATGTGATTCTAATGTAGCAGTGTTTCTGAAAGTATCTAAGAAAACTTATGTTGGTTAAAAAATAATTACTTAGGTATGTGACAAAGCAGATGTCTCCAGTGCTTATAGGCAGAATGGTGTCCTGATAAATTCCTCAAGTAAAGCAAGAGTTCAAAATTGGGTCACTTCCAAGACTACTGAGGAAAGCAGGCCTGCCTGTTTTCTTCTACAGCTGAATGTTAATAGGAGGACTGAAATGTTCCCTCTCAGGAGCTGAGCACCACCAACCGTCTTTGAATATGACTTTCTCAGCTTAACTTTGTCATTTGCCCAGCAGCTGTTTCAACTGCAGCGGTGGCCAAATTGCTTTCTGTAGGCAACGTGTGATTTTGCTCTATGTGTTTTGTAATTATGGGAGATACACAGGTAGCCCCATATGTCAGAAGGTACAAGTCATGCCTTCAGATTACTGAGGTCCCACTGCAGAGGTAAATGAACATTGTCTTTACTAACTGTTTTGTTCACTAGGTGATGACAATTCTGGAAGGAAGGTGATTACCTTCAGTTGCTGTCGTATGCCACCTTCCCATCAGCTCAACCACACCAGATTACTGGAGTAAGTTCCTCTCAATCCCCTGCATAGACTACTTTACATTTTACATGTGAACTTCTATTAGCTTGTTTCCATGTGAAAGAGCTTAAGGGGAGGAGAGGCAGCAGGCAGAGTGTGAAATGAATGAAAGGATGGAAGACCTACTAGTGTTAATATGAAGTTACTGAGATGAAGATGAAACTGCCAGAGTTACTTCACCTGGGATCTTGACTAAAAGAAGCAATTCACTGTGTACTGAAATTAACTTGTCTTGATTTCATCCAGTTCTGATAGTACTTAACAATTTGAATTTATTTTGAGGATCAATGAAAACGGACTTCTAGTATTTTAGTGCTCTGTACATGTGTTCTTATGAATAGTAGTGTTTGCCTTAATTTGCTGTACTTTACCTCCTAAATCTTCACCAAAGGCATCTTTTAATTATTTACATGTTAGTGATTCTTTTCTTTTCTAAAAAGGTCTGTCTTATATACAGTATATTATACTTAACATCGTGTTATATATATCTCACTTTGTAACATTTGAGATTTTTCTGTTAAAAGAGGTCAGGAATATGTAAAATCACAACATTCTTCCTTATAAAGTTATTGTGGCAAAGTGCTAGGAAATGTTTCTGCCTTGTAGTTTGTCACTACAGGGAAAACTGTTCTGCTATGAGAGTCCTATCCTTATTAAGCCTTTTAAACCTGTTGAAGTTCTTGTTCAGCCTCCAGACTCTTCTGGACTTCAACACTTACATGTTTTCCTCCGTCTGAACCCACATCAAATTAATGTGGGAGATATCTGCTAAGAGAGAAAGGAAAACAGGTGTCAGAATGTGAAAATTGCAATTTAACTGTGATCAAGTGGTCTGCTCTTGATTAGTTAGACTCATATGTTGAGTTCTGAGGAAAAGCTGCAGAGTAGGCCCAGATTTGTAGGTATTTTGTGATGAAATCATCTGAAAATTGATTTGGTAAAGCTTTTGTAGCGTCCTTGCAATTCTGTTGCAACCATGCTTACAAATTTATCTCAGATATTTTTAGAATTGCAGACTTTCTGGATGTAATGTGCCAGGGAATTTACATGCTGTAAAATAGAACCTGAGGCACTCTGTATGTAAGGATATCTATTTAGATATATTTTAATTTCAGACTCTTTTATAAGAAGTGTTGAATGACTGTTACTGATACTTTCATTAAAATACCATTAACATGTAAGTCAGGGATCTAAAACAGCATTATATTAATTGCAGTGACAGTCCTTGTCCCAGGTTGATCCCAGTCTAAAATTTACAGTATGCTGGGGGAATAACCAGATGAGATTTTGTGAGTACAGTGTAAGAGTGAAGTTAGAGACTTTTCCATGCAGAAGTGGATAGTCAAAGTGGCCTTGATACTTAGAGATAGCTACAGCCTAATAAATGGCACACAGAACTATCTATTTTATTGAATGAAAATCTCTTACATACAATTAAGAGCAATAGCTGTGGCTGTGTGGCAGAATAATAAGATAACATTGAGAATGACATGAGAAAGTTGAAATCTGACACAGGAAGACATGAGGCCAGATTGTACTCCTCCATCATTGCTTTATTTGGATCATTCTGCTGTGTAATAGGCCATATAATGTTCCCAGTTGTAGGTGAAAGGGAAGAGAAAAGCATCTTAAACTGTGTCATAAAAGAATGAACCCACAGAAATCTGCTTATAGAATGTGCAGTTTTATTTCAAAATGGGATAAATAGTGCAGCTCTTTAAATTAGTTTGAAGAAAAGTATTCTATAAACACGGTTCCCACAATACAAACAAGGGAAAGGCAAATATATTCAAGAAAGCAGTTTACAGTAAGAAGGTGTGTTTGGCAGTAATTAGAGCTAATGTATTTTCAAGAGTTAAAAAAAAAATAAATTGAAAGGAAGACCCAAGATTTATACTTAGTTATTTTGAAAAGCCAAGATGACATAGTTTATTTGGTTAAAAGAAAGGAATTCACAAAGACTAGAAGAAAGCAAAACGTAAGTCGCTGTCGGTTAAAATACATATTTTTAAAAATTTATTGGAAAACACAGTCCCATTTTTTCTTCATCTTTTAGTGATTTGTGAGTACCATATTTTTTGTAACTAAATACATTATTTCAGATTTCAGACTTTGCAGTGTAGATGTAGAATTATTGGCAACACTGCCACTATATCAAGAGGAACTTGTTAGATAGCTACATTGAGGCAAATATGAATTTGCAGTTACTAGTGTTCCATGCAAAGAGAGCACATTTTCTCTCTCAGTTACTGCTTTAAAAATCCAATCTAGTAAATGATCTTAAAACTAAAATGTTATTTTTCTCCTCAGGTACTTAAAGTATACGCTGGACCAGTATGTAGAGAATGATTATACAGTTGTCTACTTCCACTATGGCCTGAAGAGTCTGAATAAACCATCTCTGAAATGGTTACAAACAGCCTACAGAGAATTTGACAGGAAGTATGTCTCCAAAATATTTGGTTTACTCTTTGGGTTGTGTAATGTCTGTAAGTAACCTCTGTGAAGGAAACAAATCTTTACTGATCTGCCCACAGCTGAGTTCATTTTGCCATTGCAAATTCTTCAAGTGATACCAATGCTGTTCTCATGTTTTCTGTTCAGTACTAAGGAATGGCCTGGGTGCTACAGTGATTATCCAAAGGCATAAAAAGCCATGGGAACAAAACCAAGAACCATTGCTTTTTTAACGTGCACTCTTTGGCAAAATACCTGTGACGCCTCCTTCGTCATCATCGTTATCTCACAGTTATGTTTGAACCTTTGATCATCCCAAGGCTAGATTGTGTGCAAAAAAGGAAAGATTAGGTTTTAAAAGTCTGTATCTCACAGACCTGGCAGCGTTCATTGTTTGTTACATGTAAAGCCATGAAAGGACTGCTGTGCATGTATACATACACTGACCTTTGTAGTAACGACTACGCCACATGACTTTATGTTTTAGTTGATTAGGGTGTACTTGAGGCCAAAGCTCCTAAATAAACAGCATTTTAATGGTGGAAACTAGGTTCTGATGTTTATTCTCTGGAAGTGCATACTTAGCAATGAAGCTGAGAGTTCCTATTGAACTCAGTCTTTCACTTGTTTGCAAGTCGTTAGTTGTTTGTAAGTTGGCTTCAGGAAGGCAACATGACTGAAAGCAAAAATATAGCTCTTTCCTGAGAGTGAGAGTGTAGATGTGTGTGCATGTTGGGAGACATGGATCATATATATCTGATTTTTCCAATTTGGGAGCAGGAACAAGAAGCAAATCTCGAAAAAATGATGCCATGAAAAAGGTTAATCGGTGTTTCTAGACTAGACTGAAAGCAGTCCCAGTGAAAAACCTGACGCTGCTTACAA
This sequence comes from Urocolius indicus, assembly GCA_013401255.1. NCBI lineage: Eukaryota > Metazoa > Chordata > Aves > Coliiformes > Coliidae > Urocolius > Urocolius indicus. Next base: position 6,911 of record WBNH01010170.1, read on the forward strand.
AATTGAAATTGAGATGTGCACGTGATGTTTTGGTCATCCTGTGTCAGAATTCAGACTGTTTTGAATCTCACTCAATAACCTCCTGAAACTCTAAAACCCACTAGGAAAGAAGATAAGGTTGTGCATAGCAGCCATCAGAGCAGTAGTGGGAAGCTGTTATCCGAGTCATCTAACACTTTCACGAGATATTGCTCTCCACTCAGCAACAGACAAAAAAGGCTTATTTTTGCTGGTAGGTTTCTAAATATGGTTAGTACAATGTATATGATCTTTCTGGGACTGGATAAGGGAGAAGAGAGGCTGTTTTCCTTCTGGGAGAATCCCAAGCCAAATGTCCAATTTCTGTATGAGGAGAGGCAGTACATTGGCAACATCTTCTTTGTTACCTTTTGCTGTGCCTACAAGTACACAGTGCAACTCTCATTTGTGCCAAAAATCTCTTCTCCTTACCTTGACCCAGAATGCAGGAGAACCAAAGAGGAACAGAAAAGCACAGGTAGCTGGGTAAAACTGTAGACCCAAAATTTTATTCACAGTTGGAACCTCATAGCATACTGTCATTGAGAAGCTCAAAGCAATATTTACAGCCCAACATGTATATTTAGCTGAGCTAGGCAGGGAAAAAAAAAACAAAATAACACCTTGCAAACTTCTTGTGTGGGCGTGTTTTGGTGTCAAAGGAAAGGGAGGACAGAGGAGAGTACAAAGGACAATAGTAATTAGCTAGCATCATGAAAGCAAATGTTCAACGGGAATAGTTTCAAAAGAAGAGATCTTACTTTGAAGATTTACAGCAGAGGTTCAGTAAAGTCTTTTGGGCATTGTAATTGTAATCCAGGAAACTATGAAGTACATAAACTTCCCCAGAAGCAATGGCTTATACTTGCTGCCTCAAGGTACAAAACAAACTGAAAATGGAAACTTCAGTGAAACAACTCAAGTGTTTTGCTTTTTAACACAATGTTTTTCTAACAATGACTGGTGAACACCTGCAAGGGACACTTCCTACTGGGAAGCAAACTTGGCAAAGTAATAAGCAACAATTTCTGTATAAAAGCAGGATATATTTCATTATGCATTTCTCAATTTCATTTTGCAGTAATGTTGAATAAGAGCAGAATCTTTCTGTGCAGCTTGGTTTCCATTTCAGTTTTAGCCTACTAGAATCTATTGTTTATGTATCAAGACATGACACTGTAGAATCAAACAAAGCTATAATGGAGAAAGGTTTTTGTTTCATACAAAGGGCACCATCCAACACTGAAAAGCATGCAGTTGGCTTCACCTTTAGTAATTACTAGCAAAGCAAGACAAATGTGATGGTAAAAATGAAAGATTAGATGTAAATTCAAGATCTGAAAATGTAGAAGTTTTCTCCAACATGAAAATCCCGTAAGCAGAAAATAAAGGGAGATGAAGCAATTTTTTAGGTCACAGATTTTTGTATAGACTCTTTATTCTCTCCTCAATAGTTTTTTCAAGTTGCCTAATTTCTCTTCTGTCTCCCTGATATTAAATCTATGAGACAGCTGACATTGGTTAGGAACATAATAGTGCTATCTTGGCCTGCTATTGTATCATCAAAACTGACCATTTTTAAAAATTGAGGTTTTTTATTTTATATTCTGTTTCTTCTGAAATAGTTCTTTTTAATGTATTTGAAAAGAACGCTGTGTAATGTTCCTGTAATAATACCTCCCATTCAGTTGTAGCTATTCAGTTCTACCATCTGTGACATTCAATAGTCTTCTAATAATTTCATTTTCTTTTCCTAGGTATAAGAAAAACCTTAAAGCACTCTACGTTGTACATCCAACCAACTTCATAAAAATTCTGTGGAATATCTTTAAACCTCTTATAAGGTACTTGGCATTTTACTCAACACGTTTTCCTGTTTAGTTTAATAAGTTGCTCTAATAAGTTGCTTTTAAAAAGGCTTGAGTTAAAACATGTCAGGTAACAGCACAATACCCATTTAAACTGTCTTGAATTAATGAGTAAGGTGAGCTTAAGCTTGTGTATGAATAATAGGGCAGAGTTCTTTTCATTCGAAGAAAAGTGAGTCTCAGTTCATAGTAGTTTTACTGGTATGTTAAAGTAAATATCACTTCAAAACATGGTTATTCTGTGGACCATGAATGACTTTTTTGTCATGTCTGACAGCACTTAGCACAATAGAACTTGAGTAACTAGGTGGTAAAGCAGATAATGAGTGGTTAACCTTCGGTCTGATCTCAAGTGCTGAGATGAATAGGAATGATACTACTTGTGTGTTCAAAGTTAATGGATAAGCTCTGAAGTACTCATAAGAATTTGAGATGGAAGGTATAATGGTGAAGGTCGATATATTTTACTGGTGCATTCTTTTGCTTTGCAGTAAAAAGTGGTGCCATCTACCAGAAACCAACAACAATGGGCAGATATTCCTAAGTGCTAGGGTGACTGGGCTTGCTTAGTTTCCGCTCCTGAATTTCAGTCACTTTCAAAGTGATTCTGACATTTTGCAGATTATATTATGAATATCCTCAGGGATGGAGGACAAAAACAGCTTATCTTGAGAAGCCCTAATCAACCAACTAAAAATGTCCATTTCAATAACTTGCAATTAATTCAATTTCAGACTGCTAGAAAGTCAATTAATAGAAAGGAAATGTTTAACTTCTGGACAGATTGAACATCTAAGAAGTATGGAGGGGGCCGGGGGTGGGGGGAAAGAGTAATTACAGCTAAAAATCATTCCAGAATACACTGTTCTTGAAACAAGAAAACTAACTATAGTGTTTTTTTAATTTTAACTAGCAGTAAAATAAATGCCAGGGATCCGGGACACAGAGCAATGGTGAGAAAAGTATGACAGAGGCAGGATATCTAGTAACTGATGGTGCTTCAGGAATGGAGATGGTGGTTTTGTTCCTGATTTGCTGTAGGATGGATATGGAGAGATTTCTAGAAAAAAAAAAAAAAGAAAAAGAAAAAAACCCACAATCAAAACAGAAGAACTCTTGACAGACATTGCAAAACTTGTCTGAAATCAGCTTCTTTCTCAGAGGCAGCTGATAGCTCGTTGAGAATAGCTCCAGGCAAGTGGTTTTGGGACACTGCTGGTTTTTGGTCTGTGTGTGCAAGTCCCCTTCCTGCAGGGTAGTGATGACAAACTTGGGAAGTGTAGCAAAACAGAATTTTATTTCTACACAATAATTATATGTTTCAATTTGGAAATATGTTTTATATACAATCTCAATCAGATAAAAGTATGTCTTCTGTTTAAGTAGGCAATGAGTTAGATAAACGTTTACTACACAATATTAGTACTGTAGCTACTGCTTCTTATTAACGGAATCAGTAGTTCAAAGCTAGCTTAGTGGTTACTTATTTCATAATGATTGCTTGTTTGATAGAGAATTATATTACTTACCCATATAGATGACAGCAAATGATTCTTTCAGTCAGCTCTGGAGAGTAACCTTGAGAGATATCCCCGTTCAAGGGAGGAACTTCCAGGAATATTCAAAGGAGGAGGATCTAGGAATAGCCACCCTTCAGAAAGGAGAGTAGGTTTTTTAGAGTAAAGAGATTGACTGTCAATCATCTATTGCTGTGTTTACATCTCAGCAGAGCTAGCAGAAACCTCTGGTCTGTTTCACAGCCCACTAGCTATGGACAACAGCTGTTGTTTTTCATACAAAAAAAAGTTTCAGGTACCCATTCCAAATACTCATTTTCCCTGGATCTTAATATGTCTGTGTAAATAAGATGAATACAGATTTTTTTTTCTTGAAGCAGTATGAAACACTGGTAATTAAATCCTTCTTTACTTTGAATACGAGAATGGATGATCCTGCTAAACTTAAGCATTCATATTTAGCATAGAAAAATCAAACCAGGACATGTATCACCATGATGCATGATGCATCACCATCTTGACGTTCTGAACACCTTGCGTTCATCAGGATTGATTGTTCCTGTTTGTACTCGACTTTTACAACGGCATACCTGGGTACTTGTTTTGAGTCCAGTTTGGTATTGCTCTACTCTGTGTTAGGGAAATGTGTGACCATCAGAAACAAAGGTATTTGTACAGTGGGATTGACAAAATAATGGGAAGTATGAGTAACTGGGAAGGTCTATAAGCCAGAAGACAGGAATTAGCTAATGCTAGAGGGAAAAAACATCTTTACTACTTAAAATGGCTTAATTATTGAATGCTCACATGCATTTATACTTCACATTGTCTCCAGTTTGGGTTTGTCAAATAAGAGAAAACATAAGGATATAATTTTAAAACTGAAGTGTGAAAGTGCCCATGTACAATTTTCCTAAATTATACTTTAATTGAAGACTAAAACCTATTAACATTGTTAATTTACTAGAATAATATAACTTAAATGTATTTCACAGTACTTTTTCCTTCCATTTTAGAATAATCTTGTTTTAGCCATTCATACTTTTATTTGAGTGTCAAAATTAAACCACAGTTCACAAAAAGAAAGGAGAAAAATTCTCTGAACTATCTGTTTTCTGGCTTTGCAGAATTGTAACCCAGACTCATTTTGTAAATAGTGTTTCTGACAAAAGTCACAGAGGTAAAATAAATTTAATTAGCAAGAAACATGTATTTATTTTTCAGAGGTCTATTAGCACATTTGGTACTTGTGTTTGGTACATAGTCTGAGTACTTTTATATGAACAATGTGTATGCTAAGAACTGGATGAATGACAATTAGTAAAGTGTAGACAAAAATTATAAGTATTTTAGCATTCTTATATTTGAAAGTATTTAAGAAAATTTTTAACAATTTTTTGAGCTCTAGAAGTTGATTGATCTTTCCTGTCCCAAATGGATGAGCAAGAATATAATACATTAAATCAAATGTATTTTCTCCAAACTACAAAAAAACCCCCAAACTGTAAGACAACCACATTTCTGTGTGTGAGCTGAGAGAAACCACTCATCTGTTATCAAATTAATATACATTTAGGGGCAGTGGTGATGTAGCATTTTTAAGGAACAGCAGTAGCTCCTTATTTCCCACAACTTAGTTACAAATTATGTGTTCGGTAACTTGTATTACCAGGGGCGATTATTTACAGAAAATTCTGTGCCCGCCTGTGGCACAGGTAAGGCGTTGAAATCACAAGCTGTTTTTGATAAAAGCCACACTGAAGAGCATTTAAGTTGTTCATGTGCAGAGTGATAAACATCAGTGCCCCAAAATTTCTTGCCTGTTAGCAAAATTTATCTCATTTCAATTAAAAGCTTCTGAAATGAATTGTGTTTATACCATCTCCCGCTAGAGGGAGTGTGTGTATGTGTATTTGACAACCCAGGAGTAAATTCATTAACACGATAGAATTTGTCTCTGATTTTAAAAGTAAGTTGCAGCAAGGTATGTTTTTAATCATAAGCACCTATTATTTTACTTGGTATTTCATTACAGGACAGATGCTTTGTGTTGTGCAAAAAATTCAGACCATGTGTGTAAATGTATCACTGAACGTTGTTTGAACATCCTCAGCCTGTAAAGTGGTTTATTCAGGCAAGACCTAACTAGTGATGCTTGGTGTTTCAAATGTGGAAATATGTTTTGTGCAAATCATGATATTATTCATGACGTTTCCTAGAAACTATCCATCTCTTTTCAAAAAAGATAAAACTGATAGCCCAACACTTCAACAGTGTACACTGTCTATGCTTTGAAAACCTCCCCTGTTGTTTACTACTCTATGGTCTGTGTCTACAGACCCATTATTTAATCTTTTGGCAAGGAGGAATATCTAAATAACACAAGCATGTTGTTCTATTGGCCTCATAACATTTTCTCCAAAGTTATCAGTTCTTTTAGTGAGCTGTGTGAAAGCAGTGGCTTTTAAAGCAGTGTTTTTCATATCTATGCAAATCACAAAACATTCAGATGGAAGTCAGTTATTTTATTCAAATCAGACTCTCAGGCATGCAGTGTATATGTTTGATCATATGAAATGAAATACATCTTATGTCTCCTGCTGCTTCAATTACAGTCTAATTTTGAGTTGCATCAGCACTTACATTTTTGTAATAGAAACTAAACCCTTCATAAATGTAGCTCCCATGCTGATATTTATACTTCTTTGTTGTATTTTCCATTTATTTATTTATTTAAATTTTGGTTTTTAGCCATAAGTTCGGGAAAAAAATCACCTACTTGAACTATTTAAGTGACCTGAGAGAGCATCTCAAATATGACCAGCTAAATATACCTCAAGAAGTCATCCGGTATGTGGCAAGTTTAACATACGTTGTTCTCAAGTAGATCATCCTGTTCACTGTATTCCAAGCAGAATGTAATCCTATTTCATCGATGATTAAATGTCTAGTTTACCTGTTTGTGCTTGGCTGGATTTAAATTCCGAAAGCTGCATTGCCATCAAAGACGTGCTGAAGTGTGTCAGGTGTTTAGAGAAGAGAATGCTATATAGTTTTCTACAAATTTGGAACATGTTCATCTCAATTGTGGACCATTTTCTTAGCGTGCGAGAGTGATTAAAACCTCTCAGTATGTCATTACTGCTTATGAGTATCATGTAATGTTCATTGGCAAAAATGGAACCCTGGCTTCTTTGGTTGCATATTGTGACAGGTGAAATGACTTCCTTTGTTGAGAGCATTCCCAGTCAGGAAAGCATTGATTGATTTTAAACTTTATGGATCCATCTGTTGTTAGCGGATCCATTACTTTTACATTATGTGTGTGTTGGGGAGGAGTACTGGAGAGGGGACAGGAGAGGCAACGAAAAAGAAATGCATAGGGCTGGAATTGTCAAGTGCCAGTATTAGTATCAATAACAGTCTTTTTGACAGAGCGCTTTACATGGAAATGCTTTGATGCACTGACAGGAAGTGATTTTATGTCACTGTTGAATGAAAGTAACTGGAAGCTTTGATTATGACTGTTACTGATGCCTGGTGGATTTTTACACACCTTTTGTGTAAATGTGGAATAACAGAAAATACCTTATGGCTCTAAGGTTATAAATTGGATTGCATGGTTGCCAAAGAAAAGGGAGTTGTATTTTGAGTAGCAAAATAGAATTTTCCTCTTAAATTATAGTGTGTTCCTGTTTTTTGGACACATGCTCCATTGGCTGAAGGAAAAGAGCTCTTCTATGTCATGCTTAAGTAATCTACCACAAGTACTATTTAAAAATTTCCCTAATGCTTAAATTAAATGCAAGTTCTATAAGACTTGCAGCATATACACTATTGTCAGGAGATCAGCATCATGAGCAGTACCAGTAGCATTACAATCTGTCAGCTGTGATGCACAGAAAATCGATGATTTCTTGATTTTTGCAGACATGATGAAAATCTTCGGGGGAAACAGAAGGGAAAACTGCCACCTGTGGTTAAGGTTCCGCCACCACGACCACCTCTACCTACCCAGCAATTTGGAGTCAGCCTGCAATAGTAAGCCATGAGATTTCTAAAATATTGTATTTCTATACCCTGCAACCTTCTGTAACATGTAGATTCACTGGACAGAATATCTGCAGATATTTTTATATGTTATATATGTTTATTTTCTCACTCTCTTTGAAAGCCACGAAACTACAAGGCTAGACAATAGGTTTTATGAATTCAGGTCTCACAGTCCCAGTGACCTGCCTGGTCTTCATGTTTATGAAATCTTTGTGGTAGTTAGTGCTAGCACGGCTGCAACATCCTTTCTCCCAGAGGACAGAAATTTGCCTATATATGGCAAAGCCCCGAGCTAGTTTGTTGCTGGTGGATGCTGGCAGTTTGAAAATGTTTTGGAGATATGTACATGGTGGAAAGCAAAGCCAAAACAAAGCTTCAAGCTTTAAAATGGCTGCGTAAAGCTAAAATGGATGCTGAAGCCTTTCTGTATTGTTTTGTTGCTCACATATTGTTCTGATCAGAGTTTTATGAAATGAAGAAAACTACTGTCTTCCAGAAATTCCCTGACAGCTGTTTATGCCGATTACAGCACTGTATGTGGTATAAATGTGATTTACTTTACACAAGCAATGGGATAGCAATAGTACTAGCAAGATTCAATTTTGGTAAAAAGCAACAAAAAGAACCCACAAAACCTTCTACCTTCCTGCCTACAATCACTTCTGTCATCTTTCTGTGTCATCTCTCTCAAAAACAGCCAAAGAATATCGTTCACATTCAACAAAGGCAATTTAGGCTGTCTGGTGCATGGATATTTGTTGAGTCTCCTCCCACCCCCAATCCACTTTTCTGGTTCTAATGATTCAGCTGTAAATGAAATATAAAATATAATTTCCTCCTGGTTAAATGTTAAGCATTAGTCCTCTCTGGAAGGCCTGAAATTAGTACAATCAATATCTATTGTTTAAGAGCTACTATGACATTAACTTTTATGATACCTCTTTAGAACTAGTTCACCCTAACACTTGAAACATGGCTAACTCACTTCCCTAATTCAGAGAATGTCTTTTAGGTGAGCTCCACTGGGTCATTAAGAGGGACTGTGTTTCATGCTGCTACTGGCAGTAGTAAAGCTGGGACTGTTCGCAGGCATCAGGGCATGCTTGCCTCCAGCCCAGTCTAGGTTCTCAAGCAGCTCTGTTGAACTTCCCACAGGCTCATGCAATCAGACAGCATGTTGTGGGCCACTCTTACCATGCTCATAGTCATTTTATATTTCACTCACTGTGCTTGAACAGTAAACAGTGTCTTTTGCTGGACTACACATGGTGAGGATGTCGTGGCCAAACTTACTGGCTCTACCACTTTCCCACTGTGTTAGAATAAACAAACCGTGTTCTTGCTGCATACCTTAGCTTTCCCAAGTATATAAAAGGCAGCTACTTTATAAAGAGCTTTTCTCTAGAAGATGTGTGGGTAGCAAAATACTGAGCAAGGCAGTACTATCAATTTTGACCCATAGAGTTTCAGTGCTGGCAATGGAGATGCTGACAGATGGATGCTCTCTGTGTGTGGGTTCAGTTCACAGCACTTGGGTGTCCAGAATGGATGTACACAGGGAAATTCTTTCCTCCTGTTTGCCCACACCTGTACAAAATCCCTCTTGGAGAAAAGGTGATTTGGCATCACCACTTAAAAATTATAAACAGACAAGTCCCCTCCAACTTCTGAGTGAGAAGTAGAGGAATTGATTTTGACTGTATTGTGAAGAAAAGCAAAGTTAATGGAGGAGAAGGAATTATATGTGTTGAGAACTTCTAAAATCTGAAACCAGAAAAAAGGATCAACTTTCCTTGATCAATGAATTGCTTTTGGTATTTCCCTCGGCTTTATGATCTGTGTAGACTGTAATGGCTAAATGGCAGTGACCTCCTACCTATCTAGCTAAGAGGCAGGTTTAAAGTAATATTCTGGGTGAGACTCTTCCCTTTTTCTGAAGAAAGCTACAGGGAGACTACAATTTTTTTTTTTATAGGCTCATGGGAATATGTGTGCCATGTGCTGTATATTTCATTACAGTTAGTAAAAACTATACTGTCAAGGATGCTGCAGAGATAAATCTGCTGTTGTTAAAAGACTGTTTCTCTGTGGAGTCTTTTCCTTTAGTTTAAGAAAAGAAATTATAAGGCCCATAGGCCTGAGGTTTCATCAAGTTCAATACTTCTGGGATGATGATTTGGTTCAGTTAGTAAAAGGATGGTGAATGTGTTTTATCCAAAGCCCTCATAGGTGTCAAAATTTTGGTAATGGTATTCCAGTGATCTCTGTCTGTGGAAGGTGGTAGAGCCATACTGTTTTGAATATGCCTCCTTAAAACCAACGGACAGTGCTGCTTCTGGTAACACTTCCTCATTTAACTTTTTTCTCAGTTTATATTGGTTAATACACTTGCTTTCCAGAGCTATAATTAAAAGCTAAAAGAGAAAAAAGTGACTAAGCATTGGTTCAAAATATCTCATTTCATATAACATGCAAGGGGGGATTAAAACCTTTTTTGTTAGGTCAGCAAAATGAAGCTGAAGGAAGTTTCCGTCTAGACACTGATAAATGATGGTCTGGGAGCAGTAACTTGTCTTGGAGGAATCTGTTAACTCAACAAAGACATTTTTAACCTTGTAGAGTCAAATTTTCAAAGTTACACGAGGCAACTGGACATATAAAAATCAAGGGAAGTCTATGAGAGCTGGGAGTATAATTCTTTGAAATGTAATCTATAATTAATTTAGTTTAATTTATGAACAAACTGAAGGGCTTATTGTCAGGTTAGTTCAAAATTTTTCTTTCTTGCATTAGCCCTATCCACTCAAGATCCAAAATCTGAATTTAAAAATGACTGCATTTGATCTCTCTAACCACTCAGTGTCACCTTAAACTCTGTGGGGAAGGAAAAACAAACACACATGAAGCTAAGTTCATCTTAAGCCTCTGTCCAGCTTTATTTGCATTTAGTTGTCTGGGATTTAAATGCGCGCTTTATGTTAGGCACAGTTGTGAAGTGGAAAACCTTCTCAATGTGAGCTCCTGTGAGGACTCAATAATTTGGTCTTTGCAGCAAAAACTTGAATCTAATACCAAGTAGTCCTGAAGTTTCCACTGAAATTATGCCAGTTCAAACAATAATAAATGAACTTAATAAAGGCAGTTAAATCATAGAATCATAGAATGTTAGGGGTTGTAAGGGACCTTTAGAGATCATCTAGTCCAAACCCCCTGCAGAAGCAGGTTCACCTAGATCAGGTCGCATAGGAACATGTCCAGATGGGTCTTGAAGACCTCCAAGNATCATCCACAGATGGCTTATAGGATGCCTTTAGAATAAGGTGTGGAGGAAGAAAAAAGATTGGCTTTCTCCGTTTCTTTATACTTTCATGTACAGGGCAGACTTCCCCAATTTGCTGAATGACAGGCTTTCCATAGCATTTCAAATCCCCAGCCTGAATTGCCTGCTTGCTGAATTGCACCTCCAAAGGTTTAAACTTATGTTAAAAAATGTATAATTTTCTTGAAAATGTAAAATAACACAACTGAAGCTAATGTTCATCTTCATGGAGCTATCTCATAGAGCAGTCCTCCTGGATAGGTTTTGTCCACGCTTAATTTTTTCACTTACATTGTAATGGGAATCCAATGCTTGGATTTGTTATGTACTTAAGAATGTGAAGCACAGAGTGAGTGGGGTGATTTGCACATTTATTGTTTATGATGACCTTCTCTAACTTGCTAATTCAAGCTTTTTATGTGCAGATAGTGAGGAGAGTTAACAACGATAAGGAGACGACTTAAAAGTCTGTCAAACCTCACATCATATCTCCAGTAGAGGGCAACAGCAGATGTTAGCAGGGAGTAGTGTTAGAATAGGGCAAGAGTACAGCTTTACTTCCTCGGGTATAATGCCACAGCTTGTAGTGATCAGAGATTGACAGAGTACCGCAGTACTGTGGAAATGACTTTCTGTTACTCACCTGTAGTAACCTGCTTTTATAAATCCAGGTATTTCAAAGCATGTTCATGTGTTGATGTAGCATGATTGTTTTGCTGTTACTTAAACCATGCTACCTTTACACAAAAAATGTATAGCAGCAGGAATTAGCTGTCCAGAATGATCCATCCTTGTTAGTTTGTACTGCATGCCAAGGGGGAAAAGCAGATTTTTATTCTAAAAGCTAATAGTAAAGATTTTATATTCTAAAAGCAAGGGAAAATTTAGGGGACCGTCTGCTTATGTTAATCAGATAAATACAGTTAAAATGCATGAATGAAGCTTCCTAAATATGGAACACTTTAAAGGAATTAAGAACTGACTATATGGACCAAGTAGCATCACCATCCTCTGCTGTATGTTCAGCAAGCTCCTATAAACCTCTGATGCCTATGTAATCAAAGAATACTACAACTGAGCTCCATCGCAGCGCACAGAGTTGACCTTGACTAGCTATTGACATTGTTCTGTTTTCTCTGATTCATTTTATAACCTAAAATTAAATATCTTTTGTGAGAAGGGAGGAAATGTTTTGGTTTTCTGTATATTGTTGTGGATGGGGAGAGTGGGCAGAGAAAATGCACAAAACCTACACAACTCTACAGCTTTTGCTTGTTGGATTGTTATCATAAACATTTCAGGGTGCTTTCCTTTTGGTCATAATCTTTCTGCTTGTGCATGCAGGGCATGCGTGACCGGGGAGGAAGAATGCGTTCTGAACCAAATCTCAGCATGTCTCAGCAGGGAAAAAATGCAAAGGAGAGGAAAAGCAAAGAGAGAGAAAGATTATCAGCCAAGAATACTTAATGACACCTCAGAACAATGTGTAAAGGCCTTTCATGATAGCTGTCCGCTGCCTAGAAATGACTCATTGGAGATATATATATATATATATAAGGTGTTGCAGTAACTAATCATATATCCTGTAGCGAGGAGTGCTCATTCTCCTTGGTTACTGTGTTTACCAGAATAGATCCCTCATGAATCTGACATGTTGCTGCAATACAATTCAGATCTGTGAATCAGTTATAGGAAACTATACTGTGCACTGACATGCTCTGTTATGCTCATCTTTTAAGCAGAAAGAGTAAGAGATCTCTCATTTTCAAATTGCCTGTAGTCATGCCTGATCTCCAGTGTCAGCTTGCATTGTCCATCATGAAGCACAGCTGCTCATCATACCGTCCTGAATAAGGCAAGACAAATGCAGATTACTTGACAGGATCCACAAAGAGAGGGTAGAGGTGTAATTTCATTGACCTCTGAGCTGGTCTAATTTACATTAGCTGAAGTAATATCCCTATTATTTTCTGTCACCTTAGGTCCAGTAAGCTGAATGCTGTATCTCACATTGTGAAATGCTATGAAAACATGCATTGCAGCTTTACCCAGTGTTCAATAAACAGAAAAATCCTTTGCATATGACTTTCAGTGAATATCCTGCTCTTTTAAAATATCATTTACCTTGAGTACCTCTTTCATTGTAGTAGGAATAGAACCTTTCCTTCAAGGGAAACAGCAACACTGTAGAAAATGGTAGAGATGCAGAAACAGTATCTTTTTTTCCTAGAAAAAGAAAAATGATCTGTAGGTTTTATTATTACAAATTACAGCCCAGTTATTTGTCTCACCTCTCTGACAAATAAACTTGTGCTCAGCAGGAGCAAGTGCTGTAAATAATCAGTTTGCTATTTATACACTGAAATGGGAAACACATTTATGGGTAACAATAATAATTAGAAAACATTTATAAAAAGCTGCTGGGTTGCTATTTGGTGCCTCTGGAGTGAGCAGCTGTAAGAAAGAAAAAACAATCAGTGCAACTTCAGAGACACTGTGAATGGGTTCTATGAGCTTAAATTGTCAATAATAAAGACGTAACAGCTTCCAAGCAAATTAAAGTCTTGATGATGTTCCCGTTTAAATGAATTAGGCTTTCAACTAATTTTAATAAAAGTTGCCCTAAATGTTTGGGGCACTGATTTGAATATACAAAGCAAAATTATTTGAACACGAGTGTGTTATAACGCCTATTAGAAAGGCTAAACTAAATGTGGTGGTTTGCTACCCGTACCTTGATTTGCTGCAGGCTGTTTCTTGCTCGTATCCCAAACGCTGACCTTGGTACTGACTTCATGTCCTTACACCTTTTCTTGTTTCGTCCCTTACCAGGGGATATAATTTCACTGGGGATTTCAACTTCACATGCTATGCAAAGAACCCCAAGAACTTCCTTCTTTGGGTGGTTTATTAGCAAGGCTAATGTATTAATGGGGCAGCATAGTCACTGTCTGTTTTGCTGTATGTTGTTGCAGCAGGATTGTTATAGAACACTTATTGGCTATGAGGGAAAATAACTCGCACATGAAAGCTGCATTTCAGAGCAGGGTAGGACTGTCAGGTGTTCTCTGATTGTGTGGCTCTGTTCCCTTTGCTGTGGCCAGCTTTTGCAGGGCCTGATGTGACAGCTCATGGTACTGAAGCAAAGTTATGTTTTCATTTTTCCTATCCAGGGCCTAGCTGGAAGGCAGAGGGAGGGCCAGAACAACCTGAATAGAACAATCTGGTTCTCAGAGCTACAACCAACTCCTGCTTGATTGAAATGCTAATGTTGACCTCCACCTCTACATTGTCACCAGTATGTGTGAAACTGCTGTGAGATTGTTGAAGCTGGAAGGAGCAGGAGAGACTAGGAGGGATGGGATACATATCCTGAAAGAGGTTGAGAGGATTTTTCTGCTAGGAAAGATACTTAACAGAGGCACCTGATTGTCACTGTGGATAAGATGATGACACTGCTCTGAGGACTAGGTCATCAGCTTGGTCCTGGTAGCATTTCAAGCCATACCCTCTCTGATCAGTGAGACTCTAAGCACTTGTGACCTCTGGTTTAGCTCTCATAAGTTGTCTGTGATAATAGGGAAGACTGAGGTTGGACTTGGTCTTAGAAGTCAAGTCATAAATTCTTGTTATGTTACTGCAGAGAATGATTACTCCAGCAAGTCCAGTAGTGTTTTGTATTGAAATTAATGATACATTGCCAGTATGTAAGGACAAGAAGTTGCATCATTTAATGTCAAGATCATACTTGCAAGCAGCAGCAAATAACATATAAAAGATTATGCTTTAGGATTGTCAGAATTGAACTTGTTCCTTGCTGTTGGCCTTCTTCTTCCTGCAAGTGCATAGCATACATTGTAGAATTTCTGTTCAAATGTCTGAAATTATCATGGTATGAACATGTTTTTATAAAACTTTGCTGTGTTTTTAATCAGAATTCCTTTGTTTACATCAAGGACAGTTCCCCTTTCCTAAACAATTCCTGGCAGATGTAGATACAATAGTGTCCACAAAGTACTATTGACCCACACACATACCAATGTGAATTTTACATGCTTTAGATTCCAATGTGGATACTTTGTTGAAAAAATACAGTGAAAAATTGTTTAATGAATTGGTTCACAGAAGAACTATGGTATTATGTCGACCAAATTTGTAAGAAGAGTAGAGCTCTCAAAAATACTACCAGCTTTTAAAAATTATTGACTGTAAGGAGAGAAATGATAACGGGAATACAGTCTTCTGTTGTCTTTGGTCTGCTGGTGCTCTTGTTGGTATTTGGATGATGATTACTTATGAGCTACTCCTTATCTTATGTGGAAGTATGAGATAAAGGGGTGAAGAGAGGAAATGAAAATACCGTCTAAGGGAAGTGAGGTTATAGATGACATAAGAAACTTATCTCAGATTACTATGATGAGGAAAGACAGTCTGTTCCTGAGGTACTGCATCCCATGGAAGGGACCCACGCTGGAGCAGTTCATGAGGAACTGCAGCCAGTGGGAAGGATTCACACTGGAGAAGTGTGTGGAGAACTGTCTCCTATGGGAGGTATTCCAAGCTGGAGCAGGAAGAGAGTGTGACAAGTACTTCCTCTGAGGAGGAAGGAGCATCAGCAACAGGTGATAAACAGTCTGCAACACCCATTCCCCATCTCCCTGCACTGCAGTGCAGGGAGGAGGTGGATAACTCAAGAAGTAAAGTTGAGCCAGGGAAAGGGGAGGGGTTGGGGAAAAGTGTTTCGAGACCTGTTTTAATTTTTCTCATTAACCTACTCTGATTTGATTGGCAATAAATTAATTTTCCTCACATCAAATCTATTTTGTCCATGATCATAACTGTGGAGTGATGTCCCTGTCCTTATCTCAACCCACAAGCCTTTCATTATGTTTTGTCTTTCCCGCCCAGCTGAGGAGAGGAGTGATAAAGCAGATTTGGGGGGCAGCTGGCATCCAGCCATGGTTAAACCGCCACACAGGTGCAACCTCAGCTGGTAGCACTAAGTTAAGGCTATGTTTACATGTTGGATAAATGTTTTGTGTTTTCTGTGAATGAGCTACAGCATTTGCGGCCTCTCATGGTACAGTAACAGGTCAGTGTGCTGCTTTGTGCTGGTGCTTTAGACTTTGTCTGTAAAGCATGGTTACCTTTTAAATATCAAATATGAAATTGTACACATAAATATTTATTAAGTCCACTTAAAAGTCTTAGGTTGGTCCTTTATTTTGTTGTTGATTACTATGGGGCAGAATACTCAACAGATAGTGACCGTCTCTTTTGTTATACTTTTTAAACTGCTGAAGACCTCTTTTTTTTTTTTTTAATAAGGAAGATAATTGCAGAATTTTTTGCACTGTCTAGATCAAGAAAATGCTATGTTTTATTTTTTTGTCTCAACTATTCACTTATGAAAGAGAAAGCAATCTCGTTTCATGGGAATTTCTCAAAGTGTTAATAATCTCGCTGCATCACTTTGGCTTCAAAATAAATAGTACAATATCGTTTTAATTATACATACACGGTGGCTTTAAAAGAGAAAAATTACAAAGAAAAATTTGCATGATAAAAGGCTCCTAAACTTGCAGCATCCCTTGATCAGGACTTGTTCTGAAGTATTCACTGCAAGCTCCTTCCTTGCCTGTCTCCAAGCTGCCTTGAAACCCCATTGCACCAGTGGCATCCAACCAAATTTGATCAGAACCACCACTGCCACTGGCACTGTGTAATCGTTAAACAGAGCCCTGAAAGTAGGGGCAGAGTTAGTCTGGAACATCATTGGCTACTCTGGCCTCGGCTCACTTTCAGTACAGTAAAGAGCACTTTTTGTCATTGGGGGCTACCAAGAAGAAAGCATTTAGGAATTTCTCTTTGAAGTCCAAGTCACATGTTTCAGTGGCTCATTCAATGCCTGTTGGAGTTGTGGAGGACTCTTGGTTTTGGTGCAGGTGTCAAGGTGAGGGTTCCTTAATTTGTGGAATTTAAGGTATGCTCTCAGATATCTCTCAAGTTTTTGCTGAAACTGTTCTGTCTTGGCCTTGACTCTCTGTCTATTAATGCTATTTAAAGGCTGTTACTTTTTCTTCTTTTTTTTTTTTTTAACAGTATCAAGGACAAAAACAAAGGTGAACTAATTCCCCCAGTAATGAAGGAAAGTGTATCCTACCTAAAAAGTAAAGGTGAGTTTTGTGTCAAAAAGGGAATGTGTCTTTCAGAAGAAGAATCATAGTGTGAAACTGTATAACAAAATTCAGTGTGTGATTCAACACAGTTTACAGCTGCAGAGGCCATGTTTAAATCCTAAAAATATGAATGGCATTTGGGCACTGCCTTGAGAGCTTTGATGAGTAGGGAATATTTAGTATCAGATTGTAGTCCCACTATGAAAAAAAAACCCCAAAACTCTCTGTCCTTCAGATTAGATTAGGAAATAGTAAATGAGAGATGATGTCTGGAAATACACATAATCAACCCATATCATATTGTTGGTTTTAAGCAGAACTCCCAGTAAAAAAATCAATGAAGTTCTGTGTTTATAGAACCAGTGGCCATAAAAATTCATTGAAAAAAAAATGTGTTTTGCAGGAGTAAGCCTGAAGTCTTCCTCTCACAAAATAATTTTACTGGCATTTACAAACCCTTTGACTGCAGTTCATATTACATAGAGATTACAAAGACCCATATTTAAAATGGGAGCATCCAAATCTGAGTTCCCTGTATCACCTTCATATACAGGGTTATACCACTGGGCACTTCAGTGCATACCTGACTAACATAAAGGACCAAATATCAGATACTGTCTGCAGAGTGTATTCCCTACAAAGGGACAAGGGCACATGCAGGAAGAGAGTGAGAGATAAGGCTGCAGCCTTGAAATTCCTTTTCCCAGCGTAACGCAATTTCTACATTTTGATCCCTGATTTTTAAGGCAATCATAGTAACATTTCCATAGCCCTTTGTACTCCAGGGCCTCAGAGTTTCACAAATGTTTGCTAAATCTTACTATAATATAGCCTAGGCACATCTACCTTACAGATGACAGAACAGAAACAGAGCATAACACAGTTATGTGACTGTCACAACATTACTCTAGTGGTAGAACTGGGAATAATTCCTAAGATCCTTGAAAGAAGGATGTGAATTTTTAATAGATATGTCAAGTGAAGAAAATAAAAATGTGTTTGGTTCACTATTACAAAAAAAAAAAACCAAACAGCAAAAAAAGCAAAAACCACACCGACAAAAAACAAGTGAAACATGCTGGTATTTAATATGCTATTAAATTTGGTTAGTGCTTGAACAAATTTTGAGGATCAACGTGATTTCTGTTAAGAGAAAAAACAGACTCTAGTCTCTGTATTGCTGTTCAATTAGTTTTATGTGAGATTTTCCTCATTTAAAGACCTATTTATATTTACAGCACACAGATAATATAAAGTATGGGTTTTGAGTAAATTATATTCTTCTGAAGACAAGCTCACCCAAAACCTTTATCTCATAATATTCCCATTTCTTCATGTGCATCCTTGAGCTGCTATTCTGAATAAGATGAATTTTGTTTTCAGTATTCAGTTAGTATGCATTTGAACCACAAGTGACCAATGTCAAGCATTTAAAAAACTTGTACTGAACAATTTCATTTGTAATGATAAAAGTAGGGGTGGGGGTAAGAAAAGTATTGCTTCTTAGCTTTATTGCTGATTCTCAAGAGAAGTGGCTTCATGTAAATCAGTACATGAAAATACTAATTTAGATGAGGTGTCTTGTCTAAACGGTGTCTTGCCTTCATTGCTTGGATATGCTACCTGCTATTTTAGCTTCCCCCTGTGGTAAATAAGAACATTAAATAACTGCCCATTTTATTTTTCTGTGGGTTTTATACCTTGAATCGAGCTGATTAATGATATGCATAGGAGAATGTGAGAGATCCACTGCAGTGGGTACCTGCTTACAGTTTTCAAGCAGCAGAGCATCTCATCTATAAGGATACTTGTGTATAGAACAGCCAGCTCCTTACCTCTTAAAACTGCTGATTTATCTTCAAAATCCTTCCAGCTGCCAAAGCCAAGTACTGGAGTGGGTCCATTTCTGCTGTTAAAGGTACCTACTGATCTACACTAGACAAAGAGTCCCTAATAGACTTTGCTGAAGGTCTCTTGGTCCAAATTCAGGATTTCTACTCAAGCTGTTTGAATGTGCCATTTCCAGACTGGTGCTAATGATGAAATCGTTGCAGGTGTATTTTGTATCAAATATTATGGTTGGATACAGGGAATGTAAATAGTTCACTATTAAGAATGTTGAAGGCAAGTGACTGGCAGCTTGAGACAATCCCTGTAATTATTATTGTAAGTGGATAATTAGAGCTCGTGTAGTGTATCAGTGCAGGTCCCATCTGCAGATGAAAGCCAGAGTTTCTTGTCTTTTAAATTGTTATGAAACAATCATCCTTACACATATTTAGCTTATCTTAATAGGCAAATACCTCTTCCTCACTAATCATGGGAATCAAGAGAGCTAAAATGAGGATGAATGTGCAGTAACATCATTACTTGTCATAGTGGTTATATTTAGAAATGGAGTGAAAATTTAGTCACTGAAATGTTAATTGATTTAAACTTTTGGCTGTGGTTGGGAAGATAGCTTCACATATCTATCACTTCTTTGGACCTGTTTGAAGATTTTAAAGATATAGAATGTTTATAGCTGTCATTATACTGTGCTAGTGAACAGTAACTAACTCCTGCACTGATCTGACACAAAACATCCTCCATGTCTCGCTCTTTGTTTTTTGGCTGTTTTATCTCATCTCTATTGCACCAATCTCATACTCTTCTGTCTCAAAAATTGCTGAGTCCAGCTCAGATAGTCACAGTTTTCTGAAGCAGCAATGCCAACTCTGTGGTACAGAGAAAAAATAACAAGTTTTAGCTCTCATGATTGTGATAAAAGAAAGAGTTGGCTCAATTTGATTATTACAGAATTTCTCCTAGATGAAGTGTTTGCTATTCTGAAAGCTGTAATCATCCTTGTTTTTTCTCCGATTTTTTTTTTTTTTGGCTAAATCTTATCTGTTCAGTGCGGCATCAGCACAGTTTGTAAAGGATAGTCTCTGAGGAAATCTGGTGATACTCCCGAACAAAGCCCTTGTCTTAATTTATGCATCACTGCAAACCAGTGGCATGCTGATGCTGACCACTGATCCGTAGTCTAGCCACTTGCTAGTGGACCATCTCGGTTTTTTCCCCAGCTTCTCAGTGCCGCCAGGAAGGAAAGACATGGAGTCTGTCAACACTGCTCAGAGCTGTCATATTCCTGATCATAAGGAAATCTCCACAAATCAGATTTCTAAGGAGAGATGACTTGTCAGGTGGAGTGTTTTCTGACATTCTCAGCCAGCTGATACTTGAAAGCCAAGTACCTGCCATGCCAAGGCTGTTCAGCAGTAGGTGACAGACATGCATTTTTTTGCACTTGATTATAAGTGTGCAGGTATCTGTTGTACCTGCTGTCTGCTCTGATTTTAACTCTTTCTCTAAATCTAGACTATCTCAATTCTGCCATCAGCTTCAGCAAGTGTCGGTTCCTGTGCTGACAGCCCCGGGAGGCTGACTGGCAGCAATCTTTGCACTCCAGACGTGGCCATGAGCACAGTGAAAGATTCAATTCAGCTTCCGGAAGTGACAAAAATTTGCTGTCATTACCCTATTCCATTTGATTTTGGCGTGATTTCCAGCCTCTCAGAATTAGTTGCAGTATTGTCACTCTTTTTTTCTCTTTGCTACGTTTTCACATCTCTGTACCTGAAATCAGTTTCTGAAATGCTGACTGAGATCACAAAAGCTTCTGTGAAATCATGCTTCATCAACAGTTGAGATTTCTTGAAACATCAGAGGCCCTTTGACATCCCTTAAGTACATTCTGTACTGCCTAGGCTCTTATTTCTCTAACAGATAAGATGCAGGAGTTGTGGTGGTATTCAAACTAGGCACCAGGCTGCAATAGTATGCTACCAGACTAAAGAAACTTTCAGTCTTCTGAAGTTCACTCAGCTTTTTTCATCTTAATGACTCTGATCCCCTTGACAGATTGTTTCATGTCGTACTTTTCCTCCTTGATGTTTAAGTTTTCTTCCTCAGTTTCAGACAACACTGTTGGCAGAAGTGTTCTTCCTAGTGTGGAGGCATCCCCATCTGCACAAATGAGCCAAAACTCCCATACTTGTACTGAGTTATTGAGTGGGCTCTGACAGCAGCAAGCATATCCTCATCCCCAACAGCCAAATTAACATTATGGCAGTGTGTTTCTTCCTTTATCCAGCTGCATAATTAGACAGCTGTTTCTGAGCTGGTGACTCACTGGATTCAGTTAATAAGTCACCTAGTACCTTCATCATCGAATCATCGAATGGTAGGGTTGGAAGGGACCTTAACAGACAGTGAAGAATCTGCTGTAAGCAGAAATTCCTTTCCATCTTGCTGTGTTATATAAATAAGATCTATTATGGCTGGTGCCTCAGAGAGTATTACAATAAACACAATAAACTAAATTTCCTAATTTCTATAATAATTTTCAGGGTTTGGGTTTTTTTTTTTTAAAGAAAGGAAGATAAAGTATTCATTTCACCACTTTCATTCTAGCGCCACTTTAGAGGAAAACTGTTTTTAAAGTTTTTAATATTGAACTTTAAAAGTGCTTAATTTTAGTTCCTGCTAACCTTTACAGGGAATAAATGGTTTCCTAAAATAATTTCTGAATATCAGAGAAAATCATCAGCTCATTAAGTCTAAGGCTCAAAGTTCATCTTCTGGACCAAACCACAGAAGTGCTTTTACTTTCCTAAGTAAGGTGTCGGCATTATCCTGATCCCAACTGAAGATTTAGTCAGGCCAAAGAGGAAGGTTTAACATAGTGCCTTTGTGACTAGAGCTTCATAGTGACCAGCAAACCAGAGGGTATTTTTTTTTTGCTATGCTCAGGCTCAAAACCACCACCTGTTCAATGCAAGGCTTGACTTGCACTAAATAAGATTTTTGTATATATCTGTACTACCTTATCTCTACCATGCCATGAGAAATTACCATGCCTAATTAAATATTCACTCTCTTGTCAGAACAATTCATAAGAGTTTCTAACCTGGCACCATTCCTTTGACATTAGTGATCTTAATGCTTTGCTTATCGTCCCTTTTCTCCAAGAAGCCCAACTTATGCCACAGGGTAGTAGTTTTCTTTCTCTGGTTCAAATGTCCTCGCATGTCCTTAGAAACCTGTGTTGTGCTTAAGTGAAACTGTAAATAGGAGCTGTCAGTTCTAACCTACTGTTTTGGTAAACAAGGGTATAAGTAATGCCATGCTATGGCAGATGCATCTTTGTGTGTGTAGCTTCCATAAGGCTCAAGGGCAGGGTTGGGTGAATAACTGAAGCTACTTTAGTGCTGTCCAGCCTCCAAGACAGGCTTTTCCATCATAGGCTTTAGAATTCAGAAATGCACTTCTGCTATTAAACTCTAACAAGATGTCACAGCAGATGTTCCCTTTCATGTCTTTTACTTGCATGTCTTTTTTTTTTTCAAGAAAAGCAGGTTACAGATTGGTTACAGACTTTAAGGCTCCTCAGAGGGACCTGGCCAAGCTGAATGTATTGGCTGAGGCCAATTGTATGAGGTTTAACAAGGCCAAGGGCCAGGTCCTGCAGTTGAGCCACACCACCACCATGCAATGCTACAGGCTTGGGGCAGAGTAGCTGGAAAACTGTGTCAGAAAAGGACTTGGGGATGTTAATCAACAGGTGGCTGAACATAAGCCAGCAGTGTGCCGAGGTGGCCAAGAAGGCCAATGGTATCCTGGCTTTTATCAGAAGTAGTGTGACCAGCAAGGCCAAGGAAGTCGTTGTCTCCTTGTACTCAGCACTGGTGAGGCTGCACCTCGAATACTGTGTTCAGTTCTGGGCCACTCTCTACAAGAAAGACATTGAGGTGCTAGAGTGTGTCCACAGACAGGCAACAAAGCTGGTGAAAGATCTGGAGAACAGGTATTTGTCATGGTTTAGGCCCATCAGGGAACAAAAGACCACAATTAGCCTCAAGTACCGAAGATTTGAGGATTGCTAAA
>WBNH01010170.1:30093-80414 GCA_013401255.1 Urocolius indicus
GCTGCTGCTGATGGCTCTCAGTTCTGCCGTTGCCATCCATAGGTTGCAGGGGTACCGCCTGCGTTCTCACCACAGCTTGCAGAGGCGTCTCTGGTCTGGTACTCCTCCTTCCTTCCTATTTCTCCGACTGTGGGGTCCGCATGGTCGCCTCCATCTTGTACCACCCTTACACCTCCTGCCAAGCACTTCAAATTCCCGTCCCTAAATAGTGATCGCAGAGGCACCAGATTGGCCCAGCTGGGCCGGGGGGTGGGTCTGAACCCAGGAGCCGGGGTAGAGTCCAAAAACTTTTACTGGGTCTTCACTGCAACGCCCTCCCCCTGTTACCAAGCAAAAGCAACTCCTTGCTAAACCATGACAGTATTATAAGGAGTGGCTCAGAGAACTGGGATTGTTTAATCTGGAGATGAGGAGGCTGATGGGACACCTTATCACTCTCAACAACTACTTGAAAGGAGATTGTAGTAAGGTGAGAATCTGTCTCTTCTCCTAAGTAATGAATGATAGGACACGAGGAAATGAACTCAAGTTTCACCTGGGGAGGTTTAAATTGGACATTAGGAAGAGCTTTTTCACTGAGAGGGTTGCTAGACACTGCAATGGGCTGCCCATGAAGGTAGTGGAGTCCCTATCACTTGGCAGTGTGAGGTTAGTGGTTGAACTAGATGATCTTAAAGGTCTTTTCCAACCAAAAGAATTCTATGATTCTGTGCTTATAAGGTATCGTGATAAATTAAAAGCTAGGTGATATGTACCTGGCAGTTTTGATGGTTGTTCAGGTCAATACTGGTATAATTCACCACGCTGTCTTGGTTTTTCAACTCTGATCTGCAGTTTGAGTGCAGTGATACACATTAAGTAGAAAATGCCATGGCAAAATCCATATTTTGTTTGCAACCCTCCCAATGTCTGGAGGTCAGGTGACAGCTTGTAAGGGATTTTTTTTTTTTTAATTTAGTTCATTATGATGGGTATAAACTGCACTGTTCAGACCTGCATGAAAATGTCAAACAGGTTACAAAGGGCAGGAATGGCACTTAAGTCTATCTCAAATATTACTATGCTTTAATTTTTATTAGTCTTATGCAAAATATTGATTTAAAATACATATAGGTAGGATTATTGCTGTTAACATATTTTATGTTTTAGAGCATATCCCCATAGGTATAAACAACATGCTGTTGTCCATATACGTGTTGTCCATAAACAATTTATAACGACAGCTAATCCACTGAGATTATTACTAAAATTTCCAGATTTTTTTAACATTTACATTCTATTGAAGAGCCATATAAGGAAACAGCTAAAAAAAAAATGCATAGAGAACTGATTACTAAAGAGACCATGTGAGATCAGCCACAGCTCAGAAGTGATGGAACAATTAAACTCACGGTGAAGGAATCACGCTACAGAATTATAAAGCAGAAAAGATAACTGTCCCCTGTAGGAAAATTATCTCACAGTAGCCCCCATTGCCGAGTCTTTCTGTCTTACCTCATCTGTTTTGTTGGCTGGAAGTGCTTTGCAGAACAATGTTTTTGTTCGATGTTATCTCATGGTGCCACAGGAGAATCCTGGGCGATGACTAAGACTTCTAAATGAAATTATAATAACCATGCTGTAGATGTTTAATGATAAAGTAATAAATGTCTTATGGTATGATTACAGTGACAACTAAAGTTGTCCTTTATCAATTCAATAGCAGGCAGCAGTGTGAAACAGTGGTAAATCTTTCCTCCTCATCCCCTCCATGCCACAGAACAAATCTTGCTGATGGAGAAAGTTTGGTTCTATTTTTTAATGTGAATGAAAACATACTGGTGGTGATAGTCAGAATGGGTAGAGATGGATGGTTAGGCCTTCAGAATACATTTGGATTGCCATAGCTTAGCAAGTTTGCCTCCTGGCCTCCTCTTCTTACGATCAAACAAATATCTTTTACAAATGCAACTCCAGGAAAGCTTGATATTGGCCATATAAACATTTCTGAGTTCTTGGCTCTTCTATTTTCATGTGAATGTTTCTACCTAGGGTTCAAGGAGATGACATAAATCCCAAGATTGCTTCATGTGCAGTCAAATCAAAAGGAACCTTGTAATAAGCACAGTTTGTGGTTTTGGTGCTCAGGCATTGTAAATAAATTATGTTCAGAGGTGCCAAGCATAAACTCAGAATATTCATTCATAAATCCAAGCACTAGAGACCATGCCGTTCAAAATGGCAAGGACACAAATATGTTTTGCGTTCTGTGGAGGAGGCATGGTTCTATATCCTTGCTGCTGCGCAGCTTTTCAGTAGGGCTGGAACTGTCCCATCCCTTCTCTTCCCCTCTGCCCTTGATCTGCTGTACACCTTGTTGCAGTGCAAACTGTCTTTACACACTGCAGACATTACATTCGCTTGTTCTGTATTCATCGCACAAAGTACAAGGGAAAGGAAGGCTGTGCAGTCTCCTCCTCATACTGATACTGTATTCTAGCTTTTAAAAAAATGTCTCTAATTTGTCTTAAGCATAAAAATTCACAATTACCACCACTCTGGGCATTTAAGACGTTACCCTGAAGATGGACAATTAAAATATGTGATAAACTCATCAGTCCTTTTACAAGAAATAAATTAGTTATAATTTTTTGAAATGGAATATTACTAGAATTACATAATCTACAGAAAGATATCTAAATCAGTTATATTAATGAGAATGAAAAACACTTCCAAATCGGGATGGACAATTTCTGGGACTTGGCAGGACCCTAGTTAAAAGACACATTTCCAAACTCAATTTGGGACAGAAGGAATTGAGATGCTCACTCTTTGCTATTTCTCCTTTGAAAGCAGACAAATTAACAAAGGTTTTTGATGCCAGCAACCCTCAAATCAAGGATGATTGAAAGAAAAAGAATGTAATTTTCTCATCTCTTTTTCTTTGACAAGTTTGCAGCCATGTGACAACATGTGTTGTTTCAATTTATCAGTTTCGATTTTCTCTGTCTTTCCTGTGGGACAGCTGATCGGGGAGTAGAAGGGGGTTAAGTATTTTTAGCAACATTTTGTTAATTCAGAGTGTGACACAGTTGTGTCATTGCAATGTGAAATTTTGTCTACTGTGGTAAAAGCCATCTTATTTCAATGTGGAATGAAGTGCCTGTCTGTTTTCATTTATGATTACTGACATTTAAATAATTACTCAGTGAAGTTCTCAATCGCAGAATCACTTTTCATTGAATACAGATGGCTCCTTCACTAGTCACATACTGTGTTTTTCTGTATAGAACTTAATATTTAAAATAAAATTTCAGTCTCTTTGGTTGGGAGATTTTGGTGCACAGTAGCAAAAGTCCACTGATCTCTATATCTATCTGTCTATCTGTTTTGGGTTTGTTTTTTTTTTTTTTTTCCAAGGTTGGTTTTTTTTTTTGTGAGGAGCAATTTGTGCTGAGTTATCTCAACAGAGGCTCTGCAGCATTGATAGAGTATGTGAGTGACATGCAGCTGCGTGTTTATCAGAACTGGAAAGCCCAGGCTAGCTGTTCATGTCAGTCATCCTCTAGCAGTGTTTTGGCAAGCAGTGCTGCTCCAGGGCTGCTATTCTATTCTCTATGGTCTGTGTTACCCATGCTGTTAAGTGGCAAAATAGTTCGACTTGTACAGCAAAACAAAGGATATTTCTCTTTAAAGAGACAGCTGATGTGAGTTATGCTGTAAATGAGATTTGATTGAAGAACACTACTAACAAAAATTAAATAAGCTACTTCAAATTATTTATTAAAAGGACAAAAATGAATGCTTTGAACTGTAATGACTAGGATTGTCTTCAGTCACTTTTGCTTCCTCATCCCATAACTTTGGTGGCTCTGGCATATATTTTGTCTACAAAAAGAAGATAAAGTGATTAATTTTATTTTAGTGGGGGCACCTTGTCTTAGCTTAATTATGGTAGTTCCAAGAACTGGGCTTTTTTCCCCTAATCTGGAAAATGAAGAGACAGATTTGAAGAAAACATTTCCTGACTGGATTTAAAGGTGTGTATTTATCTATCCCCGGTGGATTAATCAACAACAGGCTTTAGGTCCCTTTCCTCCTTCCTCACCCTCATTATGAGACCCTAGTTGGGGGCATGTGCTAATACTGTTCAGGTTTGGGAAACACCATCATTCAAATCATGTTTTCAGGTAGCTTGCCTTTGCCTTGCCTAAGCACAGAAGACACTGAAAGCAATTGACAGACTTATAGATTTATGTAAAAAAAGGTATCCTGCTCAGTTCATATGCATCACAAGTCAGAAAAATATATTGTAAAAGGGCTGTCCCTGTACCCATGCTCATCATTTATCCCCTTCAGTAGCATAATTGCAGTTGGCTCCTATTTCTGGTTACCAGTTGGCTGAAGTTATGACCCAGGCTTTATTTGAAAAGTGCTATGATGTATTGTTTTGTGATCTGAGCATCTTTTGTGGTTGCAGTTCTTTTACTTCAGAAGGAGAACACAGCTTTTTCTCTTTTCCTAAGAACTGCACTAACTTGCATTTAATTAATGTCACATCATTTGGATAGGTTGTCCACAAATGTAAGAGAGATTGGCAATACCTGCTTTTGTAGATGGCTTGTTGCCACCTGTCATCAAACAAATTGCTGTGTATTGATTGAGTTTCAGCTGACCTGGAAAATAAATTTTGGAAGAAGTGCAAATATCTCCAGTATCCCAGATTTTTGCAGATGAGAAAAAAAAGTTGCTTTTTCCCCCTCATACCTCCAAAACATATCCATCAAGAGCTTAGTGTTATGTGCTATTACAGTAACACTAATGGGACACAGGGCCAGACAAGTACAGCTGCTGTCTATGCTGCAGATTAATGTCTTTAATTAGACTCTTGAAAGCTTAGCCAATAAAGGCATAAACATGTTAAAAAATTATATTTATTACATCGTAGTTTATACAGTGAAATTCACATCAGATTAAAGCATTAACTATTAAACCAATTCTTGCAAACCCATTGCAAGCATTTATGATGTCCATTTTCTGAAAGACTTGTTTCTCCAGAAAAACTCTAGTGCACTGACAACCAATATAATATTCTACAAGTCCTCGGGAAATCATTGTATTCCTTGTTTGCTGAGGGCAGTACCTTGATGAACTAACTGCTCACAGCTGCCACTTCCAAAACCATGTCTTTAAACAGGTTGTGCTATAAATCTAACAGAACAGTTTTACTGCAGTGATGTCATTTGTCGTATCTTTATTCAACTGAAACATAATCTGGTTGCAAATAAAGCAAATGGTCAAATAGATCACAATTATTGTCCATTTGATTCCTTCTTATGTAGTGCAGTTTGAGATATCGTACTCCTTCCAGAACTGAGTGCATGGGCTAAAGCTTTAATATTCAACTTGGAATTTAACAAGCAAAGACATAAATCCTTATAAAATAACTAGGAGCTGTATTCAGCTAAACTCCAGTTAAGCCTCTAAATCTAGTCAGTGGAGCACTTTAAAGTAAAGCTCGGGTTTCTTTGCAAAAGTCTCTGAAGCATGTCTTGAAAAGTTACTTCAGTAGTACATGATCAGTTCTTTCAGTATACCAATTTAAATTCATGTAAACAATACTAAGTGCTGTTCTGTAGGGAATGGGTTCACTAAGGAACTTTATGTTAATTTACCAATTTTCCGTGTGTAAAATATATGTGCAACCTGTGTGACTGAGTATCTTTCTTCAAGATACAACTCAGAATTTTCCTGTAACACCATAGAGAACTGTAATCATGCAAATAGATGCCTGTGTACTTTAAATGAAGTACATAAAGACTGATTTCAGTTTGGCTACTTACCT
Organism: Urocolius indicus; assembly: GCA_013401255.1. Taxonomy (NCBI): domain Eukaryota; kingdom Metazoa; phylum Chordata; class Aves; order Coliiformes; family Coliidae; genus Urocolius; species Urocolius indicus. Next base: position 35,918 of record WBNH01010170.1, read on the forward strand.
GCTGAAAGATAAGCATGCCAAAAGAAAAAAAGTCCATCTACTCTTCCGCACTTACATAAAGAAATGTTCAGCAAGTCAGTGAGTGCTCTGCCACCATTCTCAAAATGTCAGCAGTTTTGTTTTGTTAAACCATCATGGGCTAATTTTTCAGGTTACTATGCTTCCAGTAGGAATCTCTAGTTCAGGTTTCATGGGAGCCAAATTGCATTACTTGCGGGTTGGAAGGAACAAAGTGGAGAGAAAGAAGAGAAGGGAGTAATGAGGATTTGACCAAACTCAAAAGCAAGATGTACCTCAGTTCTAAAGAAAAGTAACACTTCTTGTTGCCATCCTGTTTTGTGTAACAATACAGTTAAATAACTTACCTTGAAAGTTGTGCTCCAAATTAGATCCTTGATTTGAATGCATTTTCTTGGAAGTTAATCCTCAGCAACTGAAGTCAGTTTCCAGTTACTCCAAGCAAATTAGATAGATACCTTTCAGGAGATTTATGATAAATATTTCAGAATTGCCTCAAGATTAGAATCCAGTATTTCAAAATACATAAGCAGGCAGAGTCTTTAGTCTCCCTGACTTCCAGGGAGAGGTGGAAGGAACGATGGTTTGCCTCAAACCACCTTTAAGCTGGGGAGACCAGTATCCCTCCAATGATCAGAAATAGACTCCTCTATCCAAAGATCCTATGAAACATTACCCAGTCTGAAGAATCTTGTCTCAACCACTGGCAGAAGAGGAAGCTTAGGGAATCTTTACAAATACCCTGTTTAATTTGCTAAAGGTTTAAGGCAAGGAGAACAGTAGATGTACAGGTGTGGTTTGGGCTTCAGGTTGCTTGATGAGAGTGGATACATAAGCTGTCTAGTGAATTTGAGTATCCTGCTTCTGTGTCATTAGGTACAGTTGAAAGGTACTTCTAAAGAAAAATTATAGTCAACAAGACACACTATTTGATTGTATGTTCCATTCTCAAGGACTTTAGTCCCCCCAAAATTAGTGTATCAAATGAGTTTATTCCCAAATTTTCTCACTCTATTCCTTTTTCAACTGAACCTATACAGAAAAACAAGAGAGTGACAACTTTTACAGATTAGACTTGCATTAACTGTTTTCAGGACTGCAAGTAGAAGGCCTCTTCAGAAGGTCAGCCAGCATCCAGACTATCAAAGATGTTCAGAAACTCTACAATCAGGGTAAGCTGTCATCATGCCATTGCCAGTAGTAGTTTGAGGACTTTTTGATCTTGGGTTTTTTTGGTGAAGCAGAAGTGCTAGCTTTCTTTTAATTAGTTAATCATAAAACCATTTGTAACATAAAATATCATAGTAAGAGCAGTAGTACAAAAACCTGAAACATAGCAAGAGGCACTCAACACTTACTGAATAGCAAGTCATCAGACAATGTCAGAACAGAGCTTACAAAATTCATAGGACCTAATGAAGTATTAAGCTTTGAGTCAAAAATGATCTGTTTTTTAATAAACATTTGTATTGCCTCTACACACTTTGAGTTACTGTAGTTATGAAGTACAATGTCTTTGTGGTGTTTTGCCTCTGCTGTTTTTCCATGATTATGGCAAAGAGATATAATTTGACCTAATAATTGATGAAATTTAGTGAAGTAATTTTGAAAGTCACTGACTTTCTTGTGAAGTCATTTTATTAAATGCCTTTATGGGGAGAATCTCTGACAGCAAGTTGAATAAAACTCTATGACAAATACAAAAAGAAATTGCCAGGAGTTACCAGCAGCAGAAAGCCAAGAAGTTTTTCTGTTCAAAATGTAGTGTGATACAGTTTTTAAACAGTAGTTTAAAGGAACAGTAAGACATATGATTGAATGACTTTTTTCTTTTTTTTTCTCCTTTTAGGCAAGTCTGTGAATTTTGATGACTATCATGATATCCATATTCCTGCTGTTATCTTAAAGACTTTCCTTAGGGAACTCCCTCAGCCATTATTAACGTTTGAGTGTTACGATCATATCGTCGGAATCACCAGTAAGTATAAATAAATTGTAGAAAAATCTATACAGCAAGTTGAAATGGACCTGTCTAATTAACAGTCATTGCTGTTGCTAACTATGACACAGTAGTGGAAATAAAATGTTTTTAGTGCTTCACTGCAACCTCATAATCTGTACCAGAGCAAGGTGGTCAGGGTTATCAAGACCTTCTCTGCTTTTCGTAAGGTTTACTGGTTTATCTGGATGTCGTAAGAATTGGATTGTACTTCTCGCTGTCAGGGCTCCATTTTCATGTCATGGCACATCACTGCATCAGCCTTAGTGATACAAGTTATGTCAAAGCAGCAGCATTGGCAGAATCGTGAGAACAAAATTTGGTTGGTCATTTGTATGCTTCTCTCCTCTTTTTTCCTTTTTTTTGTGGGAAGAGAATTGTTTTTGTTGGAACTATTCCCATGGGATGACATGTTGGAGGTGAAGGCATCTAAAACTGTGAGAAGATATTGGTTACCTAAAGATCTGGCATCACGTGAAGCTATGAATTACAAAAATTTAATTACGTAGCCTTGGTCAGGGACTAGATGTGGGTTAGATATCTGCGATCCCAAAATATCTTGGGATTCGGTATCTAGTACTGGTAGGGAGTGGTACTTTGTCATCCAGTTTATAGTCAGTCTAGCAGAGAACCAGTGGAGTTTCCAGTCAGAAGCATGCATTTTTTCAGAACTTGCTTTTTGAGGAAATTACATCTATCATAATTATATCTATCATAATGGAGTACAGCTTACAACAATTGGCATACTTCTGGTAACTATGGACTGATGCTGTCGCAAAGTGTACGTTATTGTCACTATCATGACCGTTACTGTTGGAGTAAGTCACTGTCATAGTTCACACTGGGAATAAATCTCAGTTGCTACATGTTTGTGAAGTTCAGGAGTACAGCAAGTTTACCATGCCTAGATGTATTATATTCCAGGTAAAAATTCTTATACCATGCCTGTTACTAGCATCTGCATGTACTGTTTCTTGTCATTAACTTTATTCATGTATTTGCATTAAAAGACTTACTCGGATCATGTTCTGTATTGCTTTGCTATTTGAAAGTCTTTAGATCACTACCTTCCAAATCAAGGATTAATCTGTTCACAAAATAGGTACCTCAGAGCACTGAGAAAAACAGATCTGTTCACAGGAAGGTGGTAGAAATGGAGGCACTAAGGATAGTCACCCAGAACTGGAAAAAGTAGGGGAAATTTGAAAAAAAAAAAGTATAAATGCTAATTATTACTGAATTCATCTTGTTCTGACTTTCTAGATATGGTTGTACTTTGTGATAGAGCTAAGTGAAAATGATAAGTTGGAAAAGAATCTGAGAGCAATGCATTGTCTTGGAAACGCTGGGAGGTTTTGCTTGACAAAACATCTGTGGAACATTCAGTACATGTTAGTTTTGTTTACTGACATCTTAAATGTTGATAAAATGTGTTGAAAAGTGGAGTTTTAAGAGAGTTTCTCCTTGGGCTTTCTTATTACACAGTGTCCACTGTGTTTTCTTGATACTATGATGCTATCCTGATTTTAAAAGATCTTAAGCTTGAGAGCCAGGCTGGACTCAGGAAAGGCACAGTCTCTGTGAACACAGTGCAGAAGGGAGATTTGAAGAGGTGTGATTGCAGACAGCTGTCTTGGATGATTTGTAAATTCTCATTCTGTCTTCTAGAAGACACCAGAGCAGTGTGTGATGTATCTATTACGCCTCTTAACCTACAAATCCAGCTTTACAGTAGTTTGAAATTATAGTGAAATTTTTCTCTTTAGTGTCTCATCTGAAACATTTTTTTAACAGTTATTGATGAGAGCTGTGAAATAATTAGCCAGGTTACTGATACACACAAAAAAATGAATAAAATCTTGGATATTATAATTGCCAAAGACTTCGTTTGGTCTTGAAAACTGCTAGCAAGAGTTTCTTTACCCAGTATTTCTCCACTTCCTGCATTATTTACTCTACAGAAGGCTGACAAAATATTATTGGGACTTAGGTTATTGTGTCATATGAGAACTTGTAGCTTTGCAGTAGGAAAAAAAGTTAACACAGCTCACCACAGTACAGCTTCATGTATTTATTTCAGAGCTTAAGGGAACATTTAACATACTGGAATTTTGTGCCTGCATACACACATCAACCCACCTCCAAATGTGTCAAGGAGATGAAGAGAGAAAGGCAACAAATGCAGAAGAAACATCAGCTGGTTAGGTCAGGCATGATTGTAATCATCAGACCTTTCTCCAAATTCATGATGTTAATGAATCTGCATAAGTGCATTTTCAGAAAATTCTTACCCAAGTGGCCATCTTATAAATTTTATCAAGACTAGAAGAATTTCCTGAATAAACACAGAAGTATTTTTAAAGCTAGTAGAGTGCCAAAACGGTATTTTGGGCAGGACTATCTCACCAAGAATAAAATTACAGCATAAAAGAGTGTATGTCTGGATTCAGTGTGTGAAGAGATAATGGGATTCAAATTAAGGCCTTTGAAAGTCTTCTCTAGCAAATAAATTACTTTGGTTATTTCACTGAATTGAGAAAGTACTCTGGAAGTTAGTCTTAGCCAGATTATGATAAAACAAAATATGATAGGGACATTCAAAGCAATAACCCTGTTACTGTGGTCATGGAGGTTAATAGAGCTGAATTTTGTGGTCAGATTTAAAAATATGGATATCTTATGGTAATTCCAGCAGATAAAAGTAAAATATTATTTCTTGGTTGTATTTTCATGCCTCAGAGTTAAGACTGACTTTGACATTGCAGGTGTGGAGAGCAGTTTACGGGTCACCAGATGTAAACAAATCATCCAAGAACTTCCTGAGCACAATTACGTTGTTCTGAAATATCTGATATGCTTTCTCCATATGGTGAGTATAGGGAAAATTTTCAAAATAGTGCTGTTTCTAAATCTGTTCTTGCTAATTCAACATTTAATTTCCCTACGGGAAGACAAAACTGAATTATCTTCCTTATGAGGAAAGGCTGCGGGAACTGGGGCTGTTTAGTCTGGAGGAGACTGAGGGCGGATCTCATTAATATTTACAAATATCTAAATGATGGATGTCAGAAGTTTGGGGCATCCCTTTTTTCTGTTGTAGCTAGCAACAGGACAAGGGCTAGTAGGATGAAGCTGGAACACAAAAAGTTCCATTTAAACATAAGAAAAAACTGTTTCACTGTAAGGGTGAGGGAGCCCTGGAACAGGCTGCCCAGGGAGGTTGTGGAGGCTCCTTCTCTGGAGGTCTTCAAGACCCGCCTGGATGTGTTCCTGTGTGATGTGATCTAGGTGAACCTGCTTCTGCAGGGGGTTTGGACTAGATGATCTCTAAAGGTCCCTTCCAACCCTACCATTCTATGATAATTTTAAAACCATGATGAGGTTGATGGTGCATTACTTACCAATGGACTGAGCTCAGAATGCAGAACCCTCCAGTTCTAATAAAAGTCAATGTTAGACAATTGTCTTGCTATCCCTGTACCATGAAGGTCCCATCCTCTCCACTCCATATTCACAAATGTATGTCTTTATTGATTTAGATTTGTTGGTTTGGAGATTTTTCCTGTTTTGAAGTGAAAAAAAAAAAAGATTGAAAATAGTGGTTGTGTAATTTTCAGTTCTGGAGGAAAACTAGGTGAAACTGCCTTTTTTCCTCAAAGTATAAATTTTGAGCAGCTAAAACACCAAAGAAATTAGTGTCATATTAGACAATCATATAAATATTAATGAGCTTTAGAACAGCAATCAGCAAAATATTTAATAATAAACTTTAGAAATTTTCCTTTTTAAAGATAGCCTTTCATTCTGTAATTTACTGTAGTGTTAAATGAAAAATTCTGAACATGTCATTTTGTGAGTATTTTTAGTATGCTTCAGCATAAATGAAATGTGTATCTTTTGTCCTACTGTGTTATTTGATGATTTTTTTTAAACCCATTTTTTTGGAAACTACCAAGTGTGAGAGTTTGGGGAAAATCCATTACAAATGTTTGTACAGTTAGCCTAGTAACAGCCTTTGCCAGTTTATGTGCCAGAAAAGACAGTAATAGGAGCATAAATTTCCATTCCTTCTGCTTTTTCCAATGTATTACCTCTTCCAGATTACATTTTTCAAACCCAGATGCCTAAAATTGAGGATCGTGAGGATTACTGATGCCTAAATAAGGTGATCTACCCATCAGAAGCCCTAAGAGCCCACCAAAGCAGTCATGTCTGTGGAATTATGTTGATTTTCAACAGCATTAGGAGGAATTAGCCCTCAGTAACTATTTTTGAGCTACAGTCACGTTTACTATGTTTTAGCTTGTAGTGTATTTCAGAAACTAGTACATTTAATCCCTTTTTCTATCAAAACACTAGAGATACATCATTGAAACAGCTCTCACTCAGACTGCAGTTGCCAGGTTCCTGTAATACCTACACAGTTTGTTTACTGTTATTTAGCTAAACTGTAACAGTATTAAGAAAATCCTCATGACATTTGCCATTATTTTAGCAACTGTTATCTCTCCTCAGTGTTATGAATTGTGTAAGTGACTTTGTTCCAATAATAGGTGCACCATCTCAACACACTTCTTAAGAGCTGAACACTTGAGGTGTTAATGAGGTGTGCAAGAGTACTGCACAGTGTTTTCTGTAATTGGGAAACAGAACATAGCATTATTTTTGAGTATGCCTTGTTATGTAAAGCACAACGTCAAGTTGATACTGATGCTCAGATCTGCAATTTTTGCTGATCCATGGCTTTTCAATCTGAACGTCTCAGGGAATATTTGTATTTGGAAAGGTCAAGGGAACGTGAAGCGATCTAGGAGCTGGAGATTTCTATTCATCGCAGGTTGGTGTGCTGCACAAGCTGCCACAATTCAAACTTTAACAGACCACTCTACCAATAATCCTAGTTTTTACCTGCAAGCATCAACCTTCTTAGATAGAAGAGGCAATTTAATTCTTCCGTGAGCTCAGCTTTGAGTAGTGCAAGAGGTACTTGTGGTAATTTCATGAAGTGGGATGAATTGTAATCACTAGATACAGGTTTTGAACACTCCAAGTTTGATACAGGCTTCTGGAAGAAGGGGGGAAAAAAAATGAAATCACTGTTTTCTCTGCAGCTTTAACCCCCTTTTACAGCTTCTTCTAATCCAAGGGTGCTACAGTGACACAGTGCAACTCCAACAGACTTGAATTTCAAAAACAGGTCCATATCCTTTAACCTTAGAATAGCAGTGATTTTGCCAGTAAGAGGCACAGCGTGCTGTGAAACTTATAAGCTGTCACCAGCTCCACTTCGCAGTGCGCCTTACTGCTAGAGAGGGATTTGCAGGGTCCTCTTAGAGCCACAGTGGGCTGAGGAGGAATGGGCAACTAGGAGCAAGAAGGAAAACAAAGGCTTCTTTTTTGCAAGCAAATCTCTCAGTTATGTCTGTAAAAAATGTTGGTGCTTGCTCAACTGATCTCAGAAGAGATGAATGTGCACAAACAAGTGTTTGTGTACCACAAACCCTGTGTGGAACATGCAGTTTATGAATGCATATGCATATGCAAACTTAAAGGGCTCAAAGAAGTCTTCTTGCAAATTATTTGGTAAAGCACTCTGAGGGCTATAGTTACTCTGTTCTGAAGCCAGAAGCCATTTAGTAGAAAACTAGAATTGTAGTTTTTCCATGAAAGTCTAAGCTCAAACAATCAGAAGGCTTGTAGAGGCAATAATGTCATCTAGATGGTGTTTTTATAACCACGTCTTCGGGTTTTATACCAACTGGTACAGCCTCCTGTCTATATGCTTCACACTTTCCTTCTGTGCTGCTTATTTCTGTCTCTGCAGTCATGTGTGATGTAAGGGGAAGGCTTACTTGGATGAAAGAACCTTTACCAAAACCTGTCAAATTAAAAATGTCAGACTTTGACCATCTAGAAAAAAAGAACAAGGTTTTGGGACCTATGAGCTGTGCTTCAGATCTGTAACTGAAGCAGCAAACTTAACACCAAGTACAAGCTAAAGAAACAAAACAAAGCAAAACAAAAAGCTCTGAATTAATGTTTTGTCTCGATTGCTTGTCCAATTGAAAAATATAATTAGTACCAGCAAAGCTTGGGGGTGGCTGGGGATAGCGGGGTGGATCAGGAAGGATTAGATGACTAAGCCTCATGGAGCAGATACAAGCAGTTGGCACATGTGGGGACATTTTAGTATCTAGTAACTTTGTTTTGGAAGTGTTTTGTGGAGTTCCTTTCAGCTTCGTGACTGAAATACTAAAGAGATAGTGATGATCTTATATTTTTAAAATAGGATGGTAATTGGCTGTTTCTGCCCTCTGTATATCACTGAGTTCATTAGAGAGTGTAGTGGCTGTTTGGTTTCACTCCTGGAGTATACAAAGGGATGCTGGGATGCAAACATGCGACATCCAAAAATCATCACAATTTTGCTGGGGGTGAGTTCATTCTGGGATAGTGAAGATGTATGTTTTTTTTCATTTGTTAATGTGGCACTAAATCTTCGATGTTTATTCCCAGTGATGAGTTCTTCAGTGTATAAGTTTTATCTTTCTAGAGAACTTTCAACAGAGGATGTTGTTACTTAATGATTTTTCAATACGTGTTCCAGTGAAAGGGGGGAAAAACCCCAACAAAGGCGAGCTGTGTAGTTCTTTGTTGTACTACTTCTCTGAGATATTCAGATGATTTCTTCGAAGATATGATCTAGATCCACGGAGAATTGACTTTTATTAGTGTCAAATTGACAGAGTAAGTGTATTTTCACTTGAAACAGAGATGACGGATGCTAACTTTGAGAGAAAATCAAAGAAGGAGTCAAGAGGGTTAGTCCAAACGCTAAAGATGCCATTTGTATTTCTTAGATAGAACGTAGCTTTGGAGTGCAGTCATTTAAAGGAGTAGCCCATAAAGAGACTGTCTGACTGCATGCTGTGCTTACATAGTCTAGTGTTGGAAGAAAACATCAGCTGCTTGTGATGGTATTGTAAATGGATGTGTTCATGTCATTTGAGAAAGAAATCTGGCATTGGAGTTGTGAAGGGTTGAGATGGTGTGAAGCCTGATTCCCCCAGGGACAACCAAAGCCATAACCACTGATGTGACAAGGCTTCTTTGCTTGCACACCTTGGTGAGCCAGCAAGGGTTATTGTGGAGAGAGTTGGGTTCAGTTACACACTTTTTGTCATCTCTGCCAAGGAAGGGATTGCTGTACGTTTTGGAGAGAAATGCCACATTTCCCTTGAATTCCTAAGTATCAGCCTCACTGATGACTCATAGATCAGACTTAGTATAGCTCTTGCCTTAGATGACACAAACGCTGTTTCATTTTATCTTAAGGATTTTCTCTCTTGAGGGAGAAGCTGTGTCATGGGTATTTTTATTGATCATTTCAACACTGACTATCTCCTTGAAATGTTCACAGGGTGGTGGCAGGCGGGAAGAGCTGGTTTCATCTTGAACTTAGAAACATTCTTTGAAATAGTTGATCTAAAGGGAAGGAATAAGTCTAGCTGTGCCAGCAAGTCAGAGTGATGTTGCTTTGAGGTGAAACGTCGGCCTGTGGAGGCAGTGGCTAGGTTAACCTGGATGTGTTTCAACTAGCACTTGAAGACAGCACCTGAACACAACTTGCGGAATGGAGCGAGTCAGGGGCACTCACAAAAAACAGGGGAAGACAACTGCAACAGGTTTAGCTCCTTCCACTCTCCACCTTCCTCCAGTTTGTATAGCATGTGCTCCTGTGACATCACAGGGTACCTGCACTGTATACACTCCAGGTACCTGCCTTGAGATATGCAACACATATCTTTGGGTTTATGCTGTAGAAACACAGTGTGATGAGCTGTGGCTCTCATGTTGTTTTAGAGACTTTCAGCTGAGAGAAACCCTGAAAAATAATTTGTCTTCGATCCACAGGGGTTTCACATATACAACATTACACAGTGTGCATGCAGACCGTATGAACTGCTTGACCCAAAGGCTGCAACAGAGTTCCTAAACTTGTTACATTTATTAGTATTCAAACACCAGCTGCATTGTTCAGCTACCTTCAGGGTGGGTCCCAGGTCAATGTCTCCTTGTTCACAGGGTACTCGTCATCGTTCTAATTGTTTTCCCTCATTAGCTGTTTTGGTAGTTTAGCTTTTGCTACATTACTGTAGTATAATAAACTCTTGTTCAAGCTGATCTCATCTGAAGCAGATTAAATGAACAAGATGGGCTTGTTGATTTTTCTGTATAGTTAAATATTAAATGGGGGTCAGCAGGTTATATGTGGTTCATGCTCTAGCAAGAATGATGTGGGTTTTGCATAAGGTCATGAAACAGGCATTGCTGTTTAATATGACAACTTCTTATTCTCAAATGTGAAGTCAGCGCTTTGAAAAAAGTAGTTTTGGCACCGATATCTCCTTCCTTTATCCAGCCTTACTTCATGACCTTAAAAACAACTGAAGCTTGTAATATTTGTAGCAGCAGTAGCATCACGGTAGCTTTGATGTCTCAGAAGGGTAATGCAAAGATTGGAGGGAGAAGTATTACCTATTACTGGAAAAATTAATATAATTAGGAAGAAAATTTTATGCTTTGAGGCACTTAAGTGCTCCTTCATGTACCCTAAGGAACAGACTTCCATGCTGCACGTGTGTCTAAAGGGCTTTATATCCCCTCATGGCTGAGCAAATAAGCTCCTTGCTGGGTAAAACACCAAGGAGGGTGGGACTGTGCTGTAGGAGATAGAGGGGAATGAAACCTATGTTATCAGGCAGAGTACAGCTGGAGTTTGTGCATGTGCTACGAAGTATAGATATGATTCTCGTGGTCATAATGCTTCTTAGATTTTCCTCTAGTACCCTTAGGTTTATCTTAGTACCACAGAGCTGCCTTTTCAGGAGGCTTTCTGATGAGGCAGAAATAGAGAGACACCAAGAAGCAGAATTTTGCTTTCCTGTTCCACTTGAAATTGTAGCAGGAAGAATACATGAGAGATTCTGCCCCATAATTCCTCATTGTGTTCTGAGATGAGTAACCTGTACATTGCAGTGTATGACTGCATGGTCTTCCTATGACAGATGACTGATCAATGACTGCAACCATCAACTTGAGAAGAACTGGCTGAGGTCAGGAGGAATCAAGAGCACCTTGAGCTGCTGATTCTTCACTGTAATAGAAAGTTTGTCAGATTGGATACCCAGACCATATTGAGCTTTACATACCAGCCTCGCAATGCTGGAGAGCAAAACACAGATTCTCTGCCAAGCTCAAACAGACCAAAAAAGAAAAAATTACTTCTGCTACCCAGTTTTGGGCTCACAAATAGAAGTAGGGCACATCATCTAGGTGCAGAACAGATTTTGATGCTGCGTTATTTTACCTACAGCCTGTTTTCACCTCTATTGCTTCAGAGGAATTAGGTGCATGTGGAGGTACTTGGAAGTAAAGTCATGCATTAGCGAGAGGAAAAAAAAAAGCTGTCAAAACCCTTGCAAACAACTTCAGAAGTCCTTAAGTTTTATTCTGTAGAGGACCGAGAACCACAGTAGATGGGATAACTGTTGATACTGTTCTTCCCCTCCAGCAGAGGTAACAATAGGTTCCAATATAGAAAGATTGAAATTAATGCATTTTCCTACCCTAAGGAAATGATTGAACCTTTTTGCTTGACTTACTAACATCTTATCTCATACTTGAGGGACACAGACTCCAGTAGTCCCATAGCTCTGTGCTGCACTGTCAGCCCCAGGCTGTCAAGAAGCGAATGATGTACCTGTAGCCAGGGTCTGCTCCTGTCATTGGTTCATCATCAATACAGGATGGTTTCCTGTCTCTCACTCTGTGGGGCACATGTCTGCATCTACATAATTCATGTTTATGTTTTTCCAGGTTTCACAGGAAAGCATATATAACAGAATGACAGCATCCAGTCTGGCCTGTGTTTTTGGTTTGAATTTGATCTGGCCATCAAAAGGAACAGCCTCCCTGAGTGCTCTGGTACCTCTGAATCTCTTCACTGAACTACTGATAGACTTCTACACAAATATATTTAACTCCCGAACAGTGCCTGGTGAGATCTTGCCTTAATGCCCCCAGAAAGGAAAATGGAGTATGACTGCCTGAGGGAAAGGTCTCCATGCCTCAGCTGGTGAATGCCTTATATTCAGAGCTCTCTCCTGTGTGAAAAAGCTTTTCAAATATAAAGTTTCTATAGCTTTCCAAATACCAAAGATGTTGGGAGAAGCACACTGCCCCAGTATATTCTCATCACGTAGATGAACATTCAAAGACCGTCACGTTGAAGTGAATCCCCTTTGTAACCTGGAGCAACTTCCAAAAATTAGTACATTAAAAAAAATCATGACAATATATGCCAGTCTGTCATTTGGAGACCTTATTATGTGGCATTATCTTCTGCATGGACAGAGATAAGTTCTGGACCACTCCTAAATGTACAGCTCTCTTCTGTTTTTTTTTTTTTAATTATTTTTTTAATCATTATTTGAATAGAAGTTTGTTAGAAATTTCCACATTAAGTTAATAAATATGGAATAAAGTTTTAAAATATTAACATTTCTCAGTTGTTTTTCCATATATTCAAGGGTCTTGTTTTACACAAAAAGGTGTAGGCAGTTGTGGCACAGGGGTTGTACAATTACCATGGAGAATAAAGCTCTTCCTGAGTCATTTGAGTTGTGCAGACAGCTGATTTATGTCAGATATTTATGTCAAATAATGTCTGATGTATGCAGTTAATCACTATAGCTACGTATTCAGTGTGTGGAAGGTTTTTTTCTCCTCCTAAATTGTCATGGGAAGCAATAATCCTACAGGTTTTTTTTCTCTGAAGTACTTGGAATTTTCATCAGTGGAATTCTGTCAGTGAGTGCGTAATACAGGAATATAGACTAACTTGAGAAGACCATCCCTTATGTTTGAGCGGCGTGCTGTTGCGGTTCGAGTTGATAGAAATTTGCTCTCTAAATCAGTTTCTCTGGAAAGCAATAAGAGCAACAACATGGGTAATATACCTAATATAATTTTTACACATTGAAAATCTATTATTAGTCCCAATGTGAATAATTAGTCAACAAAGGGAGAGTTTTCAGTGCTTTCTTTCTAACTGTGCCATTAATATTGCTTGTGTTTGATGAACTCCAGCGCACTGCTATTTCATTGTTTAACGTCGGTTAATAGGGTGTTGTAATGAAGTTATCATTATAGTTGCCTGCAAAGCAAAAGAAAATTAACCAGTGGTTAAAAAAAGAGGTAAGCTGTATTTCCCCTAATGCTCTAGTCTTCCTCCTTCTATACAAAGCCAACGGAGAGGGCTATTTAGACTTCAGTAAAAGTAATGGTCTCAGGAGGACAATTCTGGCATCCTCTCCGCTGCAAACACAGAGAGATGTTGTCTCCTGTAGGTTCTACTGAGCTGAGGGCTCATAATTCCGACCTTCCTCTCAGCTTTTAGGAGTTGCCTGCCTGTGTAAAGGGTGCAAGAATATCAATATCTTATTGCAGAGGGTAAAGAGGATTCATTCTCAGCCGCGGTTTCAGGAAATTGCCAAGTATTCAGAAGGCTGTGGAATGCTGGATGTGCCAGGCCTTTGTTTGCCCAGTAGATGTCATCTATAGCATTAGGCAATGATTAAAATTTGAAAAATACAGAGACTTCAGAACAAGATGCTTTAGGACCAACTGGTCATGTCACAGTTGTGTGTTTTCCCCAGTTCGTCAAGTGTCTTAAAAGACAACTTTTTGGCTTTTTAATATCTAACAACCATCTATGACTCCCTTTTAACTATAAAATCTTACCTAATACAAAAATAATTGTTAACAAGTGTTCATGATTGTTGCATTTCAGCAAAATGAGATTGCCAAGGATAAATCCGTTGTGGTTTTGTACTGCAGTTCATCAGTTTTACATCTGAGCTATCAATGACAGCATCCTAGCCTTGTTGTATTATGAAAAACACACAGAGCTACACTCAACAGTGCTCAGCAGCATGGCAGCAGATGTGGTTCTGCACATCAGCACTCTATTCTTAAATGGCAGGAGTTTGGCCTCTGGGAATTAATAAAACCTGAATATTTTCCCTCTTTATTGATGTGGGTTAAAATACGTATGTGTTAGTTTTGCTGTCTGTAAAAAGAAGGAGCACCTGACATTAGATAAGTGCTTTAGGATTAAATGCTGATAAGTCCTATACAATACAAAAGTTCTTTTCCATTTTCCCGTGGCCTCTTCCAAAAAATCTAGCAATGTCAAATGGCATTTAGTCTTCAGGCTACATTATGTAGTGGGAATGTGAGTCCTGGATAGATTTAGCAGGGTAACATAGCAGAGCCGTGTGGGGTGAAGTCCTGAGTTAATGCAAGTCAGCTTTGCTCAGAAAATCCCCAGAGTCCGGGGAGGGGACTTTAATTCCCCAGCTCATCCTAGGTTGGGAGTGGGAATTTGGCAGCAGCAGTTGTGCTGGGGAAGCATGCCCTCAGGGCATGGCTGCCTTTGGTGCCTTTACTTTACAAGTCAAAAGTACAAGCAGTTGGAGCATCCCTTCAGCTAAATTGGCCTGCCTGTAGACAGGTAAGATGATCCGGACTCACCCTTTCTGTATTGGTCACATGCCAAACTGAAAGTCTTCCTCTCAGTGCTTTGTAAACTATTCTTTCTCAGCTCCTCTCATTTAGTGCACAAAAAACAAAATGGTGTTTCTTCATCTCAAGGTGCCTCCTTCTTTTAAAGACAGGTAACATGTTATCCACCAGTGCGGGCAATTCAGTGCTGCTTGAGAAAAGTAGAGTCTCTGGTTCTGATTGCCATTAGCAGTGGCGGAGCTAGAGGGTGGCCTGGGGATGGGGATGCTCCTGCTCCCCTCAACCTTCCTGCCTCCCCAGCAAACAGCCTGAGACAGAAGCAAGGAAGGTACACGCCTCTGCCCCAGCTTTTCGCTGCAAGCCTGCTCGTCACAGGGAAGGGTCTTTCCCAAGCCAGAGGTGGCTAGGTAGCAAAACCTTCCTAGTGATGACACCAGCTCTGTCCTCCCTGCCCCAAAGGAGCTGGAGAAATCCTCCCATCTGCCGCAGAAACCCCCGATCTCTGTCCTGAGTACCAGACTTAACTATGACATTAAAGCAGCTCTTATGAATTATTCAGAAGGGTTTAGAGTGAAATTCATGTTAGAGAAATATATGTTTCAAATTTCCTGACTCTAAGAGGAGTCCTGGAGGTGTCCCCTGCAGTTACTTTGATAACAGTTTCTCTTTACAAATGATAATTGCACGATTCCAGCTTTTGTACAGTGTGGCCTTGTGAACTCTTCGCTCATATCAAAGAACAATTTTCAGATCATTTCCATAGCAAAAAGAAAGTGATTATGGAGATAATCTGTTGGAAACACGCATGCTGGATTTCAGTTTAAAACAATAAAATGCAGTCATGGAATGAGAAATCAAGTGTTACCTAGCTGACAATATACAGAGAATAAATTGCCTAAGCATTTTAGTTTACTGAGCTGTTAGGAGTTGAAAATTGGTCCCAAGATTAGTCTGATTGTCAGGATGCCTCTAGCAACAAGCATGGAAGGGGGAAGGGAACACTTTTCCCCCCTTACACGAAGAAGTGTAAGAAGATTGAACAATGTCATTAACCGAGAGGAGGGTCTTTACGATTCTTACACAAAACTTCCATAGATGAGCATCACTTACATGTGTGCAGATGATCTGTACGTGTGTGATGCAGTCCTTGAGCAGCATCCATCTCAGAATCTCTGAGAGCCTTATAAACTTTAATATATTCATCCACGCGTAAGGAGACTAATAATAGAAGAGCCTCAGATACTTTATTCACGTGTTCAATGTGTACTTAGGTGGCAAGTTGAACTTTTGATGGGATTGATGATACAGTTTGTTCCCTACTCCCCCACACTCTTCCTGCAGTTTTTCTTCACAACCCTGGAAAATGTAGGTTTGCCAACACTCCCATTTATCAAGTGGCCATGGGGGTGTTGGGGCATGAGGGAAGATAGAGTTACTGCCAGCATCTGTAACTTGTGAAGTAAGAAGCTCATGTTCAGTTGGAGGTCTACTGGCCAGTCACAGTCCGGCTTATGCTCTTCACTTCTAACATGTTTTTACCTACAGAGAGAAGTCAGAAGCAAACACGGCCTGCTTTATGTAGGCACGAAGCCAAAAGGATGACCCTGAGAAGTATCTAAGTCACGTGTTAAATGATATGTGTGGCTGGCGTGTGAAAGGCATTTTGCCTTTCCCAGTGGGGTAATACTTCATTTTCACTATTCATTCACATTCATTTTCATTTATCCATACGCATCCAGGATGTGCCATTTCAGCGTATTGCCCCTAAGGCAAAGGATTCCAGCCTCCTCCAGTATTATCTGGGAGCTGTGAAGGACTTGTGGAATGTCACAAGTGCTGTCTTCTTTCCTGCAAACTGTAAAGCCTGAAGAAGGATTGCTTTATCCAATGAGATTTCTTCGAGGCTCAGTTGGTAGTTTGGACAGTAAACAGGCCTGGAAACTTAAGAAGGAAACTTTCAAATACAACCAGGAAAAAAGATCTATTCCACAGTGAGCCTACCAGCACATAAAACATCATTACCCAGAATTGTCACTTTGAGGGAAAAAGAGCCTTGGCTTGCCTCTCTGAGCTGGAGATGCACAAGCACATGATGGTACACAAATTCTCCTGTTTTCTTCCTAACTGATCTCTATTGCCTGCAGTGCTAGGAAAGTCATGGTAGTTGTAGAAGGACTGTAGCCCTACTTATCTTGGCTTTTCCTCTCTAGAATAGTTAGCAGAAGTTCAGCCTTAAAAATAATGATCTGATAGTAAATATTTTTCTGCTGGAACATGACAACTCAACAGAAAATAAATGCATTTTCTTAGAAGGTTCAGTTTTGGTGTCATTTCTTCAGAAACTGTGAAGTTCTTCCAGAAAGCTGCTCTGGCTAGCTGGCCTCTGTGGTGCTCCAGAGCAGGGGAAATGAGTATTGATGCTTCTCATTCATGATCTCTGTTGCAATGGCATCACCTTTCTGCACGCAGTCTTGCAATTATTGCCAGAGGTAAGGAGGGAATTCTGCTGGAGCCCAGGGAGATGACACACATAGCTGACTGATCATTAAAGCTGATGGGTTTTTTTTTCTGCAGCCTTGATTTCTCCATGGGGCAATCATTGTGCAGTTTCCTGTCTGGCAGTCTGTCTGAAGCCTCCAGAGCACGAGCTTGTCACTCACAGAGTTAGGGCTTGTGCCTGCTGTTGAGAGCATCTGGATCTGATGCCTGACCCAAATGCGTGAGGGACAAAATGGCTGCAGGCTGCAACATGGCCACATGCCTCTCCGAAACACAGCCCAGTCTACTTACTGCCTGATTCATTTTCTTTTGATCCTCAAAAAGTTACTTGTTTAAACTACTGTTAACCCAGACACTGATGCCAATATCCTCAACCCAAATAGGAAAGCATGAAGTCTTAATGGTTTTCAGTCGTTTTCTTCTCTTATTACCAGGATTGTGTTCCCCAATACTGAATTCTGTTCTCAAATTATTTCTGCACTTCAACCTTTAATTGCCCACAAAAGCAGTTTACAGCCTCTTACTCTTCTGCCATGAAAATTATCCTCTTAATTAATGGGACAATAAAAAGCAACTGTAAAACGCACCAAACTGCATCATCTTTACTGCCTGCACTGGATTCCTGTGGCAATCATGGAAGAGTCTTTAGACAAGTGGATTTTTGACACTTCAAAATTTTGACACCCAAGAATTTCTTGACCCAAAGCCCTAAAAATATTAAGGGCTTTAGTAAGGTACTTGTTTTCCTTGTTTCATAAGCTTCTAAAGACACATGTTCTCCCCCTGCTTCACCTGCCAGTGTTGAGGAGTGTGGGGGAGTTGAGGGGCGAGCGGGTTCCCTATGTATGTTCAACCTCTTTAAAGCTGCAGTCCTCTGCCTACTGCCATTTACACTCTTCTTTGTCTGCAATCTGACAAAGTTGAAGGATATTCATGCTCACGCTCATGCTTCTTACTGCATTTCAGTGGGTATAGGAGTGGTCCAAGGCTCTCATGGCTGTTCTGCAGCTGAGTAAATGAGCTGAAACCCCAAGATATTTGATTCTTTGGGGTAGTTTAAAATTGTAGTGTTTGAGTGAGTGAAATTGCCCAAATCAGGTTTCTCCCATCTCTGAAGAAGAAAGTTGGTTATGCTTTTGATAACTGGATTGAGTCTTTGTATCCAATAACCCAACATTTGTTGTGATGAAGGGGAAGAGAAGTTCACAGGATTTTTCCTTTCCATATTTCTCACCACTCCCAGACTTCTTCACCAGACCCTGTCTTTTGAAAAACTTACTTACTATACCAGTGCATGATGAAATGCAACCATAGCTAATGCCTAATAAAGCTAATAAATACTGTATTTAATAACCATGCCTAGAACAGAAACAGCATCTCTATGCACAGGTTGGTGCTAGTGTCCACCTTGTTCCATGTTAAGGACTGCTGAGGGTACTTGCTTCCCCCTTCCCCTTCCCTTTCAGTACAGGAGCTCCCTTTATGCTCTCTGGGCTACCAAACTGCAGCAGCCACTAGCCTCTAAATGCTTTCATGTTAGTCCCATCTGCATGGAGTACTTAATGCTGCTTGCAAAACAACTACACAAGCAAGATGTCAGGCTATCACAAACCACTTACTTCCACCTTTGCAGAAGGATTAGCAGACCTACATTCTATTCCCATCTGCACATTCTATTCTGAAGCCTGATTAAATCTTTGTTTTCTTATCTTTGGCTTGTGGATGACTTCCCAAGCAATACTGCAGCAAAAGCTTTCCAGAGTCCAGAGTGCACGCTGCCAGCGTGATGGGTAAGTGGCCACAGCACAAGGACAGAACAAATACATTCCATTACAAGGTAACATTAAAATTCAGTAAGATAATATCACTGTCTTCTGCACCAAAAGAGCTTTTACAAAATAATATAAATGAGAGGGTGAAAATAATAAGAGGCTTTATAGAGCTCTTTCACAAGCCCTGACACCCAGTATGCTCCTGCCGGGAAGGCAATAAACACCCCATTCTCTGCATGTCACAGTATCACAACTTCTCCATATAATTACTACTTGAAAGTTAATAAGACTCTGCTGCCAGTGTGATGGATGCATTTTCTATTGTCACTGCATGTCCCATGTCCACAGCCATCACCAGGGACCCAGCTGTGGAAGTACTGTCCTGGAGGACAAGTTGTTTGAGGCTGCCTCAAAAATCAATTTCCCTATAGGAAACCCTGTTGAACCAAGGCACTGAAGACAATGATGCAGAGATAGTTCCTCCTCCTTGCAAGAGTCATGATGAACAACACCAGACAAGAGCAGGAAAGGATAAGGCAGATAAGGAAACCAAAGCTGCCTGAATAACATAGAAGTAAAGAATCATTAAGGTTGGAAAAGACCTTCAAGGTCATGAAGTCCAACTATTAATGTAGCGTTGCCACATCCACCACCAGTAACCATGTCCTTAAGTGCCACATCTACTCATCTTTTAAGTCCCTCTAGGGATGATGACACCACCAAATCTCTAGTCAGCCTGTTCCAATGCTTAACAACCCTTTCAGTGAAGAAATTTTCTAATCCTCCGCTGGTGCAACCTGAACCCATTTCCTCTCCTCCTATTGCTTTTTACTGGGGAGGAGACCAACACTCATCTCACTACAACCTTCTTTCAGGTAGTTGTCAGGAGTGATCATGTCTCCTTACATCTTCTTCCAGGCTAAACATCCTGTGCTCCCTCAGCTGATCCTCACAGGACTTGTTCTTCAGATCCATCACCAGCCTCATTGCCCATCTCTGGACACGTTCCAGCAACTCAGTGTCTTTCTTGTAGTGAAAGGCCCAAAATTGAATGCAGTACTTGAGGTGCGGCCTCACTAGTGCCAAGTATAGGGGCAGACACTTGCCTGATTCTGCTGGCCACACTATTTCTGATACAAGTCAGGGTCATAAACAAAACCAATGGCAAACTCCTGAAGCTCTTGAAATTCAGCCCAGCACCTCTTTAGGTGCTCCATGCACCTAACCACAGGCATTGTCAATTTTTGGTTCTTCTAAACAGTCAATGTTTTGGTCAACAGATACAGGGCCTCTGCAATAAAGCAGTGTGCACTGGCAAAAGCAGATTACAGCAGGCCAGGTATTAATTTCTCTTTAATTCAGCCTTATCATAACTGCTAGAAAAATGCATTTTGGCCTGATAATTGTTTTGAATTCCCTTATTTGTCCAACACAATTTAACAAAACACGGTAAAACTGTACATGAGAAATGCTACCCAAGTAGTCATCACAGCAGTCATCAGATGGAGGATAAGAGGCACTAACACTAACGAAATGTGGTAGCACTGAATGGATTGCTTTGGAGGGCATCCCTAGATGTCTGCGCCTGGCTAGCCTTGTAAATCAGCTGAGCTGATGCCTATCACACCCTGCTTCTGCTCTGTGATTGTAATGGGTTGTGTTGGGTAAGTTTTAGATTAAACATGAGCTGGACAGAAAGTATTTCCACAGTAATACGTTAAATCATTCTTAACTTCTTTAAATATGATCATTGTCCTGAGTATGCAGGTCAGTGTATGTGTCCAGCTGCCACAGCGACCACCCAAAGCTGCTCTATCAAAAATTACTGTCCTTGAATCCAAGAGTTGACTATGTGTCAGTTGTGAGTGGGTTGACATTAGATGTGGCATTTCAACATCTTAATACACACATCTTGCATCACACCTCTTTTGATCTTTCCATTAGGGTGTCTCCAAGTTGAGTAACGGAAGAAAAAATGTGACTAAACTGACAATGTGTACCATACCCAATGCTTCTGTCTTGGACACATTCCTTTTGCCACCATGCACATGAGTATAGTCAAGTACAAATCAACTGTTGATTTGATAATTGTGATCAAATGATCAGTTGCTGAGGAGAAGATATTTCAAAGGCATTTCTGCATGTCCTTCGTACAAACTTGTCATTCTGCCCATGAGAGATTTGCAGTGCCCTGCCCTGCCTATGGCAGTGAGAGGCCCGAAACTGGCCACAGTTTGCATGTGCCATCTGTAGACATGAGAGGGATAGGGGAGGGAGATCTTAAAGTTCTGGTCATAATTTTCTCATCATCCTGCTCTCTTTTTGCTTTTTGTTCTGATCTGTTTCTTGTAGGTAGTAGAATAAACTTTCCTTGCTTTCCTCTCTAAGTAGTGGAGTCTGTTTTGCCTGGAACCATAATTGACAGTGACAATTATGCTCCCTGCTCTTGTCTCGATCCACAACAACTTTGGTTTTCTTTTTTTCATTTCCATCTCACTGGGGCCTCTGCTACCCTAATGAGGATGGGGGTGGATGGGAGGCAGTAAGTGAGAGACTGTTGTGGTGCTTCATTGCTGGCTGCGCAAAATCATGACACTTGCACACCAGCACATCTTGCTTCTCTTGCCTTCATTGCAAGTACCCAACCAACCTCATCCTCATGAAGCCAACCTTGGTCTTTAAGCTAGGCATTTTGTCTGGGCTTAATCCCATTTGCTCCATTCTTTATCTGTGAAGAGCAAGTTTGGCTGATAAGCTAATACCAGTATATTGGGAAATTTTTCATTCCCATATCTTCCCTCACCCAGGACTTTGACAATAATTTTATTTGCCAAAGACTTCCTCCTTCATGTTGCACAGAGACAAATTAAAAAGACGACTGAGAATACCCAGAAATCATCTAGTAAAGAGAATGAAATTCATTATTTAAAAAAAAAAAATCCTTTTGTGGCTGGTATTCCTCCAGCTGCGCTATCAAAAACAAGCTATCAAAGAAAACTAGTATTAGTTTTTAATTCAAGGTGACTTCAGAGAGCAGCTCCAGTGTGGCAGCTTCTAGCTCCTGACAGCCTCCCCATCTCTGCCGGCAGTGCCCCACTCACCAGCTGCCAGCACCCACCACAGCCCTTGAGGACAAGGCTGGCTCTTGTGCACTGTTAGCAGGGCTCAGAGACAGGGTGGCAGTGCCTTCTCTGCATTGTTATTTAGGGGAGAGGAGGAGGCTGTGTTGGAAGAGTCCTCCAATACGTTTATCTTCACCAAGGGCCTTCCTGGCACAAGGCCCCTCTGCCACTCCAGCCTTGTGTACAGCCGCTGCCAACAATAGGATGGTGCCGGCAGCCAAAGACCAGGACTCAAATTTCCCCTCCAACTGGGATCATCTGAACTCAACACCCAGAATTTAATATTTATTATGTAGGAGCAACTGAGGTAAACCAATGGCCTGTCAGCTCAGGCCGGCAGCCATGAGACAATATGTGCCCCCACGCATACTGCTTAAATGTTTCACTTCTACCTGGGCCTGGGAAGGGTCAGGGGAACAAACATCAGAGCAAAGCTTTAAGGACAGCCTGAGCCTGGCAAAATTCTCTGCGTGGCATGGCCATGGAGCCTAGCCACGTGGCCGTGCTTGGGTGGCTGTTTCTCAGGCTGAAACCTCAGATGTTAGCAGAGGGTGGCTTTCTTTGCTGCTACAGTGAGAGCTGATCCATCCAGGTCAATCCTGTATCTGCCAGCACCAGTTCCAGGTGCTTGGACTCCTAGTCCCTGATGACCACATCACACTGCAGACACTGAAGAAAACCGGGGCTTGAGTACGGTGGTCTAATCATTGTGACTTGGGGATAGTAATTTGTTTCCATCTGGGCAGAAAAAAGCAAGTCTATGGACTTTCTGTACCTTTTCCCAGCGGTCCAAATGTTTGTCCAGAGCCACTAAAGGAACGGAGAAGCATAAAGCTTTCAGGACCTCCTCCAGTGCATGGCTGGGTATCCCCAGCTCCTGGGTTCATAGCCCCTTTGCTCCTCCAGCTGGCAAACAGGTCTTGATAGTTCAATCATCAGTCTTTGTGCTTTAAAACCTGCCTCAATAAAAATCCTGGTCTTCATCATGAGCCATGAGGGAGACTCCAATGCTGGGAAGCACCACTAAAGCCAGGAAGCAACATCCCAGGTTTTTAAGTTAGAACTGAATTATTTTCTGCATTGTTTTCTTTGAAGATGCCCAGCTGTGGCATTGCTAGTATTATTATGATGCCCTGGTAACAAATGGGATATTGTCTTTTTTCTCTCCAAGCGGATTTAGAGTGCCGTTTATTTTTCTAGGCTGTTAGCTGAGATCAGAAACAAGACCTGACTAGTTACAGACAGGCCAATACTGGCATCCCTATAATGTCTTCTCTGCATATCCACGCTAACAGCCTCCTCAGCAAGTTGCTACTGCACATGTGTTGGTACCAACACATCAACGGGCCCTTAATAGGTTGAGAGCCACATATGCTCAGCACAGCCACAACAGCTTCTGCTTCTCTGGGCACATACTGGGTTTTGTGCTCCCTGATCACATGGTTGTGTTGATGTTACCTTCGCAGAGGCCACCAGCTTGGCCAGCCGAGTTCAGATTTCATGGGGAAACATCCCAAATTCAGGATGCCTTCCCTCAGTGACCAATCCCTTCCCTGCTCCCAGCTGGCCCTTGCAATGCCATTTCCAAGAAACTAATCACTTGTGTCACTCATTAAGTAAGGTTTTTACTGAGGAAAGCAATTTGATGACCAGAGAGGTAAAAGAGAAACCCAGGCAAACCTACTCAGGTGAAAACCCAGAAATCTTCACCTTCATCTGGAGAAAAAGGGGACTAACATAGGCTAAGTGCCACAGCATGTGTTATTTGTAAACCTCGCAAACTCACTCCTGCCTAATACAGAGCCCCAAAAAGAAGGCTTGTGCTAGCAGTTTACTAAGGAAATAAAACATTTATGTTCCCTGATGATACTTCATCTTACCAGTACTCAGAGGCTTGATGGCATTTGTACAGGGATTTATTTGTATTTAGAGTTCGACCGTGCTGAATTGGCCCTCATGGTGCTTTTACATTCCAGTACATTCCAGTGTGGTTTTGCCACAGTAAAACACACTGCTGCTTTTACACTGCAGGTCTCCAGTTTTTAAGGCAAATTTGTGGAGTAAATGCAAATCGAGAACCGCCAAGTTGAGACCCCTGGAGGCAGTGACATCTGCCTGTCTTTGATAAGAATTTCTGAGAGTAAAGTACTTACAGTGAAATTAAAAGCTTTGATCTGTTTTTTTGTTTCATTATTATTTCATATTTGAGGCCTTTATATGTGCCTTTCAATTCTTATTAGGCTGTGATGTTCAGCTGCTGCTCCAGAGCTATGTGGGCAGGGCAGGATCCAGTGGCAACCCAGAAGTTGATGGGCATTGCTGGGACTCACCTCTTGGCACTGACCTGAGCCCAGTTAAATGACACAGGTCACAGATACACACCCAGAGCAGCCCTGTGGAAGCCCTAAATGCCCAGGGCACAGGGCAGATGTGATGATAGAATCACAGAGTTGTTTACTTTGGAAAAGACCCTTAAGATCATCAAGTCTGACTCTAAACCTAACGCTGTCATATCCACTACTACCTATATCTCTAAGCCTCACAAGTACAAATCTTTTAAATACCTCCAGGAATGGTGGGTGACTCCACTACTTCCCTGGGCAGCCTGTTCCAATGCTTGACAACCCTTTCAGTGAAGAAATTTTTACCAATATCCAATCTAAACCTCCCCTGGTGCAACCTGAGCCTATTTCCTCGCTTCCTTCTTCTTCCCAGGACTTTCCTTCATTCCTTCCCCCCCAGCGGCGCAGGGGATGGGGGATGGGGGTTGTGGTCAGTTCATTACAGATGGACTTTGCTGCTGCTTCTTCTCAGGAGAAGGCCTCCTCACATTTCCCACTGCTACACTGTGGGGTCCTTCCCACAGGAGATAGTCTTCCACAAACTTCTCCAATGTGGTTCCTTCCCAAGGGCTACAGTTCTTCACTAACTGCTCTAGCATGGGGCCTCCCATGGGGGCAGCTCCTCACATCCTGCCCCAATGTGGGTCATCCACGGGGAGAACAGTCCTTCAGGGACAGACTGCTCCAGCCTGAGTCCCTCACAGGATCACAAGTCCTGACAGCAAACCTGCTCTGGCATTGGCTCCATTCTCCACACAGGCTCCCAGGTCCTGTCAGGAACTTGCTCCAGGATGAGCTTCCCACAGAGTCACAGCCTCCTTCAGGCATCCACTTGCTCTGTTGCGGGGTCCTCCACAGGCTGTGGGTGGATCGTTGATCCCCCATGATCCTCCATGTACTGCAGGGGCACAGCTGCCTCACCATGGTCTTCATCGCAGGGAAATCTTTCTTCCAGTGCCTAAGCACCCTCCTCCCCCTCCATCTCCACTGACCTTGGTGTCTGTGGAGATGTTTTCACAATCTCATTCCCTGTCGCTGCTGCAGTTTAGCAACTGTGCAGCAACTTCTTCTCAAATACGTTATTCACATATAGTGATGGAGGCTTTACCTCCATCACTAATTGGCCAGGCCTGGGTCAGCTGTCAGTCCATCTTAGAATTGACTGGCATTGGCCCTATCAGCTACAGGGGTAGCTTCTGGCAGATCTTTGTTTAAAGAAGCCACCCTGCTACCAAAACCTTGCCCAGCCAAAACCGCTACACCAAGATTGTCCTACCTGGCCAAGGACAGGCAGCTTTGTGGAGAAAACAGGAGGCTGATGCATTGCTGCTTGTTCACCTTCTCATCTCTCCACTCTGAATGCTAGTGGCCTTCAAAGACCCCTTTTGCTCAGGGTTTGAAGATGATGCTTGTTTTGCAGCTAATTATACTTTTTTATTCTCAGTTACCTCAAAAATAAACTCAAAAGCCTCAGTTTGATGTCCTTCAGCTATTAAATGAGAGACGGAGAAGGGATCTTGAGCTATCAAATGGGTATTCCTAATGGCCTGACAGTCTAGAGTGGAGGTACTGCCCATCGTAAAATAGGACCATGTCCAGAGCCAGGAGGGTTAGCATCCTGGTTAGATCATCACAATTTTGTTTAATTTTCTGATGAGTCCTCTTGTCCCTGTTCTCCCACTTCTCCATGCTGGCACATGCAGATTTTTTTCCCTGGTTGCCATTTCTTAAAACTTCACCCCTGAAGTTTATGCCACAGCTTGACTTAAAGATCAACACCTCTCATCCTGGGCCTGAACCCAGAAATCGCTCATTCCCTGGGCTGACTCCAGGCTTCTCAATAAATAGGAGAGAGGAGACTGAGAGAGATCACAAGAGTTTGCTGGAAGCAACATGTTAGACATGAGGGATTGATAAATTTCATTTTGCCTAAGGGCCAAATCCTACTTTCACTCAACCTCTTCCAACGCATCTGATTTGAGGAGCACTAGGGAGAAGATATGCACCTGAGAAGCATCTCCTTTACTTTAAATATATTGTATTTGGCCATGGCAGTGGCTGGCTTTGCTTTGGAAAAAAATCATTGAATATGTTACTACCTCAGCCTTTTGTAGGCCTGTCTCAATACTGCTCAGGGTGAAGCCATCAGACAGCTTATGTCAAATGAAATCACAACCCAAGCAAATTCACACAACCTGTGCTTGGTTGGTTTTGTCTCTCTCCTCCCCCCAGTGAAGGGCAGCTGGGGCAGTGGTACCATGCAGAGTCTCAGCTCTTCCCCAGCTGCTTGGTGCCCCTGAGACAAATGTCACTAGGTGTCACAGGTTTGTGTGGAGCTGTTTCTGGTAACAAGGAAGGGGCTGTAAAGATGGCTCCTGTAAGAAGTTGCTTGAAACTTTCCCCAGCTCTGAGTCAGACCCACTTCCGGGGCTGAGCCAATTGAGTGCCTCCACAATCACTTTTTAAGGAGCCAGAAGAGGAGGCTTCTTCCTTCTTTTCTGAGTGGTGGTGAAAGGAGTTGGAAGAGAGAGAAGTAACCATGGGGTCAGTGAGGGAAGAGTGTCAGGGGTGTGCTGAAGCAGAGATTCTCCTGCATCTTGTGTGGAGATGGCAACTGTCCCCCTCTAGAGTGGCAAAGCAGAGCTTTGTTGGCAGTTCATAGAGGTCCCCATGCCAGGGGCAGTGACAGTGCCCAGAGGAGGCCATGGCTCTGTGGGAGGGCAGTACTGCAGCAGAATGTGCCTGGAATGCTGCTAGATGCAGAGGAGTCCAACATTGGAGAAGTTTGTGAGCAGAAGCTGTAGCCCTTGAGAAGGACTCACACCAGAGAGGTTCATTAAGGACTGTATTCTGTGGGAGGGAACACACTTTGGAGCAGGGGCAGAATGTGAGGAGTCCTCCTCCTTTGAGAAGAAACAAGCGTCTGAGACCATCTTTAACGGACTGACAACAACCCTGCCCCCTGAGCTGCTGAGAGGGGAAGAGGTAGAGACATCAGGAGCAGTGAGCTGAGCATGGGAAGGGATAGGGGAAGGAGGCCTTAAAGCACTGGTTTTATTTTCTCACCATCCTGCTCATTTTTTTTTCTTAGTGCCTGTTCTGTTTCTTACAGATAGTAGAATAAACTTTCCTACTTTCCTCTCTAAGTCGAGTACTGGAGTCTGTTTGCCTGGGACCATAATTTGCAGTGGGCCCTCCCTGCCCTTGTCTCAATCCACAACATCCTTGGTTATCTTTTTTGCTTCCATTCAGCTGGGGCCTCTGTCGTCTTAAGGAGAGGAGGCAGGGGAGGGGTGGAAATGAGCAGAGGCTGCATGTGTTTTGTTGCCAGCAGAGCCTGAATCATAACACTAGGAGGATAAAATAACATGTAGAAATATCTGGTGGGAAAAGTCCCTTGAAGTCAGCATGAGGCTGGAGGCTCTCAGAGCCAAGCAGGGTTAGATGAATGAGCCTCAACACTGTATATGGCTAATAGGGCTTTGTTACACACACAGCTAGGCAAACTGTTCCCACAGGTGATGGTGATGAAGCTACTGCCACTTCTATCAGTGTCCATGAGGAAAAAGAGATGTGTCAGCTTCTCCGTTCTCCTCCTAGCTTGACATTTCTGCTTTAAGGACAGGTAAATTTTATTCTTTCAAAGCATGATAAGAGTGTAAGTTCCTGGGAAGAGAAAGGGAATGAGGAATTTTCTGTATTCAAAGCATCATCTGAGAAGCCATTAAATGGTTCCTCATCTAGTCGTGATCTAAAGAGAAATCAGATAAAACAGAGGAGTCAGCCCAAGTAAAGTACAAACATATCGATGTAAGCAAAACCTTTCACTGGAATGGCTTTAAAAGGCTTAGCAGCGTCATACAGCACAGCGCAGGGATTAGCTCCTGAGCTGGTCAGGCTCATGCTGATGTTCTGTGATGCAGCTCTTCCCTCTGGCACCTAGTGCCCAGCACAGACGTGGAGTCCAGCCCTCAGCTGGCAACAGGGACGTGCTTGCAGCAGCTGTTCCCCACTGGATGCTCAGCCCCATGGCAAAGAACCTCCCAAAGCAGAGTGAGGCCAGGTATTTAACTTCCTCTGGCAAGTCTGCAGATAGAACACTCTAAAAATGGGACCCAGGCATTCCTAGATGAAGTGAACTGATTTTTGGCAGTGGTGAGGTAATGAAGGAGAGGTAAGAAAAATGTAAGACATAGTGGCTCAATGTATATTTATGATGCAATTTCAAATAATTAGAAAATTTCTGAGTTATACAAGTGCACTTGAAACAATAACATAGAATCTACATCAGAATTTCGGGTTTTTTCTGTTTTCTCCTCCATGCACTTATTTCTAATGCTAACCCTTTTGATTGTCCTTGTGTTTTGAACTAAGATAAAGCAATAATATTTCCATGAGCAAAAAAAGGCTACTGTGAATCATAGAATCACAGAATCATTTCCACTGGAAAAGACCTTTAAGATCAAGTCCAACCACTACCCCAACACTGCCAAGCCCATCACTAAACTAAATCATATCCCTCAGCACCTCATCTACGCATCTCTTGATGGGTGCATCATCTTGATGCATCACCTTGAAGGATGGTGACTCCACCACCTCCCTGGGCAGCCTGTTCCAGTATTTAACAACCCTCTCAGTGAGAAAGTTCTTCCTCATCTCCAATATAAACCTCCCCTGGTGCAACTTGAGGACACTTACTCTTGTCCTATCACTTGTTACTTGGGAGGAGAGATTGATACCTTGCTACAACCTCCTGAAGGAAATGAAAGCCCATCAGGGTGAAGGATGCTTCACATATGACAATGGCACAACAATTTCATTTTCAGCAGCTACAACTTAAACCACAAACCTGAGTTTCAATAATGTAGAGCACATTAACAGTACAAAGAGATGCCGTGGATGATGGGAAGAGAAGGGTGTGGGTTTTTTTTACAGATCTCTCAGCTCCTCTGGTAACTTAAGAGGTTGCCTGTGCTTGGGTACCAAGGAAGGAGGGCTTGCTGCTGATGCTGCCCAGCACCTGTTTCTCAGAGGCATGGAGCTTTGCTCACCCATGTGCAAGGACACCAAGTCCCTTACCTAAGCCTGCACACGTCTCACTCTCACTTGCACTGATGCAGCAAAGCTCCTCACTTTGGGAAATGAAGAATGTGTGTAGAAGGGGAGGGAAGGCCATGTAATTTTAAAAGAGATATTGGTCTCCCTCATGAAATTATTGTTTCAAGCCTCCTCAAATAGAAAATAATGAACCTGGCATGACTCTGATTTTCAAGGCCTTGCCTTAGCCATGATTCTCGCTTGGCACCCTGGGCTCTCCTTACATTTCCCTTCAGCTCCCTGAGTGATAGGCGGGCATGAAGGAGTTGAAGAGCACAATGAGTGAGGCAGCCCACCCGCCTGGCCAGCCCACCTCCGTGGCAGGTGACAGAGAGCAGCAGTCTCCCCCCTGGAGGGAGCACTTCTGCTCTGTGGTCTGGCCACAGCCTTAGCAGGGAGCAGGAGTACACATGATGAAGGAAACAGAGTCGCTCACACGTGGAACGGTCAAAGCGTGAGCACAGGGATGTTCGGGGGAGGTTTGCATCTGGAAGATTGCTTTGTTAACAGCAACTGGGCAGCCTGTCAGCTATGTTTCCAGCACGAATGTTGAGGTGAAAGGCTATTTATTGCTGCATCTCAAGCTCAGAGATGAAATGTAAAAGCGAATCAAAATTTCTGTGGTAACTGCATAATGAGCGAGGCTGATAATCAAAGGTTGGGGTGTAGCGTTTCTGCTGCATTTAAACAGCACAGAAGTCATCTGCAATCCGCCAGTACAAATGCAAACAACAACTTCAAAGAGCAATGGTATCTTTTTTTTTTTTTTCGTCTCCCTGGCTAGAAGCTCTATATGCCTGTGTATGCTTTGTAGTATTTTTTTCTATCATGACAATTTAATTTTTGTTTGCTTTCCTAAGGAAGAAAAAAAAAACCCCACATTTGCTTTAATGATATTCGCCATGGCGAACTTAAAAGTGGCTTACAGAAGAGTCTGGCATTTTCTGTTTACACCACTCAGTCAGTCGCTAGTGATTGATCTCAGAAGCAAAGCTTCATTTTCTAAGCAAAATAAGCTGCAGTTCTCAAAACCTGATTAAAGTGAGTGGAGTTTTATCTGATGTGCCTGTTGCCACTCATTTCAGTGTAATGTCTCTCTTTTCAACTACAGAGGACCTGCAGAACACAGAACAAAAAGTATGCATCAGTTTATAACGCAATCTTCTAAAAGTTTAAATGTTCCTAATAGGCCATCAAACTGTAAGGAAACCAGTGTGGGATGGGTACATCAGCATGTAGCATAAACTCCAGTTATAGCTGTTGTAGAATTTATGCAATGATTCTTATGTACAGGTCAACCACAAGAGAAGCTGTAAGCTGGACTGATGCTGCCATTAAATCTATCCCACAAAAAAATGCTGCCAATGATTACAAACTAAATAGAGAAAAAGAGTAATCTTGAGTTTACTTCCTGATTTTTGAGCCTTTTAGGGCTTAGTGGATCAATCCAGTGTGCCTTCTCCCTCTAAGAGTGTGAAGCCCAAAAACAACTGAAATTTTGACACAAGCTATGCCAATGTTTCTCATTCGGCTTTCTGGGAAGAGCTGGCACCATTCCGCGTTACTTCCCAGCAGACAGAACAGTTCCTTTTCCTCTCATTTCTGAGGAAGAGGAGAGTGTGAGAGAAGGAAGAACAGGCGAAATTACATTTGAAGAGGTGAGAATATAAAATTGACAGGCTTGGAGACAACACGTTTCATTTGAATGGCTATTTACAGAGCAGCTCCTTTTCGAGATAACTAATGGCATGTGAAAAGGTCCTATGCACAGAAAACAGTCTGTCATGTTAAAATAAAGATCTCTGAAGCTGTGAAGTCTGGCATAGCTGTAAAAATAACTTTCGCTTGGGAGGGGAGGCTGGGAACCCTGCGGCTCCTGATTCTTTTCAAAGACAATGCCCGGTGCCACAGCAAGGAACACGGAGGCTGCCGTGGCTCCTACAAATCTCCACCAAAACCGTAATTTAAATTACTATTGAAGATTAAAGGCTAGCCTAAGCCTACACTCTCTTGCAACCACATTAATTATTAAGGCAACACGCAGAGCTCTGTAATTGGCTCCTGTCTGTTGAAGCCCAGTCTTGAATTCATAGGTTAGGGTGGCAGTAGAAGGAAGAGGATGATGATGATTGTATGTGATTTCTGGCTTTGCTGTTTTGGGGGAGAGGTGTCTGTAAAATTAGAAGGAATGTTAGTACAAATTGAGTTGTTCTTCACATAGGAGGCCAGGAGGGATGAAGGGGCAGCCTAGATGCAGGAGAAGCAAGGATGCAAGTGCTGAGCTCCCCCTGATAACTGCTGCCCAAAAATCAAACAGCGTTGCTGCCAGAAAGTGAAGACAAGGCAAACTCCCCCCCTCAACCAAACAAAAAGTACCCTTTTCCTCTATCCCTGGAAAAAAAAAAACAAAAGCCCATCCCTGCTTCTGCTCTGCATAGGCATTAGACATCATGGTAGGTTGTATGTAGCTGTCGTGTGCTTTCATTTGATTCACTTTATTGGGAAGTTCTGTCCCTTTCACTGGGCAGAAACCACACATCTCTTGCAAGAGAACTATGTCTCACAGTGAATTGTAAGCAACTTAATAAAATGGGCCCATTGCACATTTCAAGAGCACCTGAAAGTGCAGGTCTGAAACCAAAGTCCACAGGTCTGTCAGCAGATCTGCTGAAGCCAAGTGCTTGTCCTCTGTCTGCAGTAAATCTCTCTCCAGTGTGAGGAAAGTCCACTCTGTCTGCAATATGCACAAAGGACACAGGGAAAGCATGTAGACAGCTTGGCTGGCATGTAGCAATGTTACCCTGTGATAAGCTTTTTTTCTATCTCAGAACCCTAGGCTTGCTTCTGAGCTGACTCTATTCATCTCTGTTTGGCTCAGGCCTGCAGCAGTGTTTAAATCCTGGTGAAAACTTAAAAAACACAGCCCACCAGAGATGGAAGAGGAGAAGAGAGAGATCTGAGGTGCTGCCAACATCTCTGCATCCAGATCCAGGGAAGAACGGGACAGGAAAATTATTCAAAAAGATGAGGAGACAAGAAAGAGAGCAGATAAGTTACTCCTGCCTGGGAGACACAATGACCCCAAGGAAGAGGACATCTTCCTGTAAGGAGGCAAGCAGAAAGTATTATCATCCTGGCATCATTTAAATCTGAAAATTGAAGACAGTAGTGGAGAAATCTGCACCAGTCCCTTCCTGCCCTCAGCCAGTGTCTGGCCGGGGAAAGGGGGTCACAGCAGCAGGCGCTGGGCAGGCCACACTGCATTCCCTCAGCAGCAGATATCACAACAATGCCATTAAATTGTCAGTCAAGTTTAATGTATCATAAAGAAGTAAAACTACATTGGCATATTTAAGACAAACACTTTTTTTTTCTATGCACACTATCCACTGGACAGTTCCCTTTTCAAAATAACTACTTTTAACAGCCCAAGACACTTCTTCTGAAACTCTTCACATAGTCAATCTTCCACGCTTTTCTTTTTTTGTTTTTTTTTTAATTTGTCTGAGAAGGAAAAAAAAAGTCATTAAACCTGAAAACATTTACATTGCAAGCCACATTAGAATGCATACTTGGCATACAATAACCAATGTATAACAATTGTGTTTTACTTAGTTCACTTTGTTCATCAATAAAAGAATATAAAAATCTTGTTCAACCGAGTGTTGTGTATTAAAATAGATTTGTATAGTACTGCACAGTTTCTCCCGGAGTTGTGAAAATGGTTGAAGGGACCATGTGCTGCCTAGTGATGGGTGATGGAAAAAGCCAGTCCCTCATGTGTTTGTTTTTTGTTAGTTAAAAAAAAAAAAGAAGGAAAAAAAGAAAGACAGAAGATATTCGGCACCATGTGATACACTGATGTGAGAGACTAGCCTTTGTCATGCTCTGGTGGCTCCTTGCTTGCCTTAAGTACCTGTTGTGCTAATTGACAGAGAACTAATAAACGACACAGACAGTGGCATCTGGGGGGTTTTTGTGTGTGAGTGTCTGATGTTGAGCAAAACTAGGGTGCCCATCACTACCTTCCCAGGAAAGCCGCAGGGTGATGGGGAGGCCTGTGGCCTATGGAAGGGCCAGGCAGGCCCCTGCAGTATCAGGAAGACTAGCTAGTGAAACAAGCAGGAGTGCTGGGATTTTCTCAGGCTAATGCTAAACGCTTCCCAAACGTGCTAAAACCAAACCAAATATTAAAAAGTAATTAAGCTTCAAAAAAAACCAAATCCCCCCACAAACGCTTTAAATTTTCCATGGCCTGTCCCTCTCCCAGAACTCTAGATATTATCCTGTATGAGAAACAACCCCTTGAGGCATTTTTTTCCTTTTTTTTTTCCTGTACCACTTCAGCAGATATTTCTGCAAGCAAAAAGGAAAAAAAATAATAATAATTTTTTAAAAATCACATTACATATTTTTAATAATAAAAATGCAGTACAAAAATGTAAAGCTATCTTTTTGGCATATTATCTGTACTGGCAAGGAACAAAAAACCAGAATATTTATTTGCTTTAAAAAAAAAGAAAAAAAAATCTAAAATAAACAAAAAAGAAAACTCTCAAAATAATCTCTTTAAAAAATGAAACCCCATCCTGCCAAAGATATCCACTATTATGGTTTATGCTAAATCTTGCACAAAAACTCCATGAGAAAAATACACCGATAGCAAAATAAGTAAAAAGGACCTGCAAAAAAGTAAGGAGTTTTACAGTCATACTTTTTTAAATACTTCGGAACGCATATACAGAAGCATCAGCATGAAAATACTTCGATATTTTACTAGAAATGCTAACTTCATACAGTTTCTTTATTTAAATATCTGCAATCTCAACTCTAATAATACTGAAAAAAACCCACGATCTTTTGTTTCAAAGGCTCTGTGAGTGTCTGTGACACTGGTCTGGTCAAAACAGCCCCATCTCCAGGTCATCTGAATCAATGGGGTCAACTTTGTTCCTCTGATAAGAATCCTTGTCGAGTCCTAAGTAGTTCAGTTTCTGGTTATCTCACTGGTTTCCCTCCCGCACATCATAGCTTTCAGCCCAACTACTTCTCTACTACCTCACTAAATCTTTGCATTGAAAATTTTCCCCTTAAAGCAGAACTGGAAACCTGTCTGCCCCCCACAAAAGGATATCCTGCTTCCTATCGGCCATACTTTTCCTGTTCATTCTCAGTCATAAATACATTAAGGCCAACAGAACAAAAAAAAAATCTCATAAGCACTGAAGGTCTCGGCAAATCCAAACCCGCAGCACAGCCCGCTCTGTGAGAACCTGCTGCCACAGTGACCTACAAACTGGACTGATTAGTTTGCAAGTTTCTACATGTATCAAAACTGAGATTGTTCCTTCTCTCTTTTGTTTCAGTTTAATCTCTCCTCTGCGCATGTGTAGAAAGTTCTTTTTTCCCCCTTCCTTCGCACTTTCGCAGCCGAAACTGTCAGTTGTTACCCTGTGACTGCTGCAAGGCTTTGTGCATGGCAGCGGAGGCAGGGGAGGGTTTGATCCAGGGGACAGTTAGCAGGGAGGAGGTGGTGGTGGTCGTCATGGTAACCTGAATCATCTGCTCGTTTTGTATCAGTCTAATGAGGGTTTTGAGACGTTCCAGTGATGACTGAGTCCCTTTCTGCTGGGCCAACAGGCTGGTTTTTAGCTCTAAGCATTTCTGTCAAAGAGAGAGAGAAGGAAAGATTGAGAATACATTCAAATTGGTGTCAAACATCTCTCCAAACATCCTTTTGTGTCTTGAGTGCACGTCCTGCTCAAATGAAGTATATCCTCCTTTGGGGAGCAAAACCACAGCTTAACGAATGGAGTAATCACCAGCACTGTGTATGCTGCAAGCAGCTGTCTGAGGTAACAATATTCATCCCAACTCGAATGCATTCAGAGGATGTTTCTGACCTCCTCCTGTAGACAGTGTGACAGAAATGCCTTCTGCACTCCAAAGAGATTACTGGCATGGGACTGTAATAGCTGTATTATTTACTGGAAAGCACCAAAGGCACCAGTGACGTCTCCAAATCTTACTGAAAGATAAACATGTGAGGGATAAACCTCACTGTGATGCGTTTTGTACATGCCACACATTT
This sequence comes from Urocolius indicus, assembly GCA_013401255.1. NCBI lineage: Eukaryota > Metazoa > Chordata > Aves > Coliiformes > Coliidae > Urocolius > Urocolius indicus. The sequence goes on from WBNH01010170.1 coordinate 71,446, forward strand.
TAGGGAGTCAGTACTGTGAAGATAAGTTGATTGCACTAAACAAGATGCCAATATCTTTCTGGTGGAAAATTTGATCTAAGACGCAATCATTACACCACCACGATCACAAGAAAGCCTTTTTCCTATGGGGTGGCCAAACTGCACCCTTCAATCGCTTGAAATATTTCATACAAACCTACACATGAGAGCAGAAGCATCTTGAAGAACAAAGGCATCTTGAAGAACAGATAAGAAAGAATCAGTAATTCTCCTTTCCCTCCCCCCATCTGTGTACTACTGCAGCTAACGTCCCATCCTCTAGCCTATCAGCTGGCCTGCAAAGGATTGTGTTACAGACCAAAGCCTTGAGCTTGTCTGTTAGAGAAGCAGACAGTGGCCCCTCTCATATCTGAAACCTCCTGTTTTCTTTCTCTCAGTGGATCCAGGAATCTGGCAAATCTCTGCAAATTGCTCTTCTTTGGCTGTAGTCTGCCAAGGGTAGTGGGGTGTACCAGATAAGTGGGAAATGCTCACTTGAAAGTCAAGTTGTTTGAAATTAAACTGTGTGGAGCTGCTTAGAGGTTGATTTAGACAGATGAAATCTAAAATAATTATCAAATAATACCATTTATACCTGCAGTGTGCATGAGAATGTTCTCTTCAATGTATATCTCTGTTAAGGCAGATGTCAGAAATGAAGTTGCTCTATGTTGAAACACCTTTAATTGCTTTTCTGCTTTCAAGTGGATCTATCCCCAATAAATATAATCAACGGTTGATATTACTATTTAAAAAAGACAGTGTTTCCCACAGAAAGAACATTCCGATTAGGCAGAAGTCCTGCTGATTTTGACAGTCCTAATATACACTTGATATCTGACGGCATCCTTGAATGCTTTTCTTTTTCCAAACACCTTCTCTCACTGCACTGTCCTACCTAACTAAAGATATTCCATACCCCAGCATCACTTTTTCATACATGTGTTTCCAGTAGTGCTGATCGTGGCTATACACGCTTACAGAGAATGTGCCCCCTCTCCCCCCACTGTGATGTCTTTTAATAAGTTATTGCTTTTCCTTCCACTCTATTTTAAATGTGATAAATATTTTAGTATGGCTCCTCTGGATACCTGCAGTGGTAAAACAAGTAGTCACCAGCTACTCCTGCAACTGCCACTTTGATTTTTCCAGGGCAAGGAAGTTTCAAATATTTATTGAGACTGCCATGCAAGCTAACAGCTACCCCTTAAGAGTAGGACTGAGGTGAGGTAGCCCTTAATAAGTTCCTTCAGCCATGGTGGATAGGTATTATGGTTTTGAACTCAGCCCACTCAATAATGCCAAAGGTTGGTCCTGATAGCATTGGCATGTGTAGGAGATATCTCCAGCCAACACTCAGCTTTGAAAAGAGTTCACAGAGAAAATGACTGTGAATATACTTCCAGTCATGAAGAAGTTGTTACAAGATTCAGACCCTGAGACAAATAAAGATGGTTATTTCTATCTAATCTCAAGAGCTTTGAGCTAATGGTGAGCAGCTATCACTGGAGAACACATGACTAAACTTTTCACCTGGAGAATGTCACTGGGAAGACCAGAACTGTGTATGGCACTACAAGAAGGGCAGCCACAGCTACGTTGAGGTGTTGGGTTTTTTTGTGTGCAACAGGAATTCAGGTGATTTCTCCTCCTCAGCCTGCTGAAGCAACTTGCTTTTGTGCATAAAAGAAATCCATGAGTTTTTTCCTCAGAGAGGAACACGTTCATGCTTAAACATCTGTAGCTTGGGAGCATAAATCATTTTTTCTAGTCACAAAACATTTTTTTCAGTCATAAATTCTTTATAAACATCTCTGCAGGAGACTCTGTGTCCCCAGTCAGGTGTCCTACCTTCACTGCATTGTTGAGAAGTCGATCTTTTTCTTCTAACTGTCTATGCTCACTCTTCAGCTCACTGCTTCTCTTTAATAACTTCCGCTTCTCTTCTTCTTTGACTGCAGAACAATAAGATTAAGAATGCAGAAGTTAACAAAAGGGCATATGACAAAACTTAACAACAAAGCAGAAGCATGTATTTTGAATGGTGAATTTCAGGTCTCATTAGCCTTTTGTCAGCAGGTACAGCCAAATAAATCTGGAGTTTCTGCTTGCATGCGTCTACATCAATGGCTGGCACACAAGACAACAACCAAAAAGCTACAGTGCACCTTTGACATGAACTAAAAATAATCCTTGGACTACATGTGGTCCTGAAAGTCTCCAAGAAAGAGGTGAACGGTATTTAAGGACAGGTCAGCCACCTGGAATAGTTATCAACACTGGCTGAAAAACACAATCATAGCAGCACCACACCACTGCAAAGCTCCTTAAAAAATATCATCTAATGCTTCAAACAGCCTAATGTAAGACTTTAAAAGGGAACTAAAAAAAATCCCAATGATCAATGTACTGATTGTAATGACATCTGATTCAATAATACCAAAACAGTTAGGAGTTGATACTGCTCTAGTATCACAGAATCACAGAATGGTAAGGGTTGGAAGGGACCTCTAGAGACCATCCAGTCCAACATCCTTGCTAAAGCAGGTTCACCTCTATCAGGCTGCACAGGAATGAATCTGAGACTAAACACCCAATCTGAGTGCTAAACACCCAATTACATGGCTCTGCCTAGTCTGACAGTGTCTCTGCCTCAAAATTGTGTTTTCAGCCCTGTTCTCAGGAAGGCACCACTTTCATGATAGTCTTCTCCACAGAGTGAAGCTCCTGAGAGATCAGTCTCAGGTTCCTTGAAGACAGAAGACAGTGAAGAAGCAGAGAAAGGGAAAGAGGAGAAAGTGACCCGCTGTTCCCAGTCATAGGCCCTTATGACCTTTTGCCTAATAACGTCATCATAGACAGTAGCATTACAACACTGCTTTAATACTAGTGCTACAAAGGACTCAAATGGCATTGCACGTCACAAACAGGGAATCCCTTGTCAGTAACTATGTCAATCCCTACCTGTTTTATGAGTAACATAGGAGTGAACGATAGCCAGAGTTCCAGTCCATGGTACATTGTCATCTTTCTTTAACACCTATAAGCCCAGGAAACAATAAAAAGTTAGGACTTGACAAAGGCACACATTAATGTTTTTCTTCCTCCAGCCTCACAGCTGTGCAGGACTAGATCTAGGGTCTCTGTCTCAGAATTCACAAGCTGAAAAGCGATGAGAGAATACTTTGAGTAACCATCTCTATTGGGGCTTACTCCTTTACACAACTCCATAAACGGTACTACCAAACAGTGCTAAAAGGAGGCTACAAATCCTCTGTTTCTTGTTGCTGTGGTCAGAATACATTCTTCAGCCCCTGACAAGCATTGTCTGGAGTGCTCCACATTGTCAGGAGCATGGTCTACTCAGCAAGGGAGAAGTTGCTTGTCTGTATGAAAACCTGACTGTGAGGATCTAATCATGGGCTGCTCTGCTCTCTGCAACTGCATACTAGAACTTCCACTTGACATTTTCAAAGGAACATGACAGTGATCTCAATGCTAAACACAAAGAACTCTAAGGCACAAAATCTAAGCCTCCACTCTCCAATTTAGTGACACTACTGTTTCAGTAATTGTTTTCCTGTTCATGCAATCAGCATTATTCACAGCAACTAGACAAATTAGCATTTCTGACATGACTGTGATCAATAGTTGTGTGTAATAAACATGATTTAAAGAAAAGGAAGTATTCTCCTCACAGCTTTCAGATCCACCTTTTGACACTGTCTCTTTTACTTATAAGATTTACATTATTTGTCTGGCAACCCTACATGCTAGTGGCTTTACTGTAAAGAAGGGAAACAAAGCAAATGAAGAGTCATTTCAAAACCAGATGTGAATGCAGGGAAGCTAACACAGCACTCAGTGTATGTTCTGACTCTAAGCTGATGAAAATACCAGAAACAAATGCAGCGAACTGTACTAACAGCCTCTCGATATTACTTTAGCTAATGCAGTCTCCTAAGCTGTGACCATAGGTTAGATTAGTTTAGTGGTACATGAATTCAAGGTTTCTCCCATTTTCTTTTCTTGGTGTGCTATGGTCCATGTAGCTTACCTTCTGTTGGCACTTTGGACAGACCCAGACTCCCTTGGGGGCAGTTTTGAGGGGAGGGTCCAAGCAGTTGAGGTGATATGCTCTGGGACACGTGCCACACGGCTGCAAGTTTACACCACGCTTGCAAGCAGTGCAATGTTCATCATGGTGGATCTCACTCTGCAAGAGAAGAAGAAGGATGGCTTAGGTAAAGTCAGCCCATTGAGAACTTCTCTCTGTACAGCATTCAAAGCCTCCATTGGAGCAGACAGGCTCATTCAAACATAGAATCTAATTCTCAAAAGGACCCTGACCGCTGCAGAAGATGACAGAAATAATGGTGTATGATAGCAGCAAATACAAAGAAATGAATGAGCCAGAAGCAAGTTCCATAAATTCAAACAGAAAAAAAAAAAAAACCAAGCCAAAATCAACTAATTAAACACAGGAGAGAGACAACTAATATAGTCTACTTGTGACACGGAAATTATTTCACTTGTTTCTGATAATGTGTCACTTCAACACATCCATCATCATGCATAGCTCCCTTCTGAAGCATGGGTCAAAGTCAATATGTGGATCACTTGTCCTTTGAGTCCAAAGCAGAAGGAAACAAGCAAGAAAAAGTTTCTGGGGGAAAAAGCGTAGCTCCATGTTTTACGGCCATTGCTGCAAGGAGCAGTTAGGAAAACAGTATGCTGGAGTACAAGCTTTTGCTATGTACCCTCTGTTGTCAACTCCTCTAGAGGGCCCCTCTGCCCCTTTATTCTCCCTGGCACTAATTGTTCTCTGTTCAGACTTGCTCTGACAACCTTTCTTCAACAAGACTGATTAGTTCTTTGTCTGAAGCAATATATAAAATGAACTAAGACTCATCAACAAAGTTACAATGTCATGTAGTAAATTGCTATGCTAATCTGGTGGCAACTTTAATTACTCTTTGTATAATTAAGTGCATTTTAATAAAGGAGATACTGATTTTGAAACTCTCATGGCTTGTGAATCATTACAAAGCCCCTAAATTTTCCTAATGCTTTTCCAGGAAAAATAACTTTGTACCTGTGTTAATTCCAAAAGCATATTTTCATTTTTTTAGGGATATTAATCATAATGTTTCATGATACTTTTAGTTGAGCGTATATCTTAAATTCTAACTCAGTCCTGTCAAAAAAAAGTCACTCTCCAGAATGTTACTCTTTAGAAATCACCTGCTCAAAAAGTCTTAATTTTAACTTCAATGTAAAGACATTCAATCTATACAAACTAGAGTGGTTACTCATTCTCCTTACAATTTTCATTAAAACCACAAATCTGGACTAGCGATTTCTCAATCAGTGGATTCTACAAAGGGATTAAACTCAAGCCTTACATGTGAAAGCCCAAGAGTTCATCTCTTTGAAATTCTAACTTGGGGGCTCAAAGACTTAATGGGAAATGTTTCACAGAAGCAGTATGAAAGGCAAAGAGAACACTGCAGTTTTGTACCTTGATAGAGACTACAATAATCAGAAACAAGCACTGAATTACATGGTGATGAGAAAAACACCGCTAATATACAAATTTTGCTACACATACCTTCCAGAATGGATCCTCATTTGCTAGCGTATGAAAGAAGGGCAAAGAACAGATTAGTGGGGAAACACATCACTGCAGTGAATGCTAGTTCTGAGCTATGGGAGTTAATTTTAATCAGGCTGTGACACCGGAGATCAGGACATTGCCAAAATGAACGCGAACAGGGAAGAACGCAAGAGCCAGCAGTGGAATTAGCATTTGAGATTCTTTAAAATTTACATTGCAGGACTCCCATGCCTAAAGGTCTGATGCTAAAACGTCACATTATGAGAAGCACATTCTGTTTCAAACTTTCAGAAATTCTCATGCAGCAGTCAAAAAGTCAGATTTTTACGGACTTCAGCCTGCTGGGTGTTGAGCAGTCTGGCCTTGAACCAGCAAGGCACTTAAGCAGTAGCTCAACCTAGAGTATGAAATTTGTGCCACTGACTTACCGTTAAACACATGTTTAAAAGTTCAGTTGATTCATGGCCAAAATGGTCAGCTACTTGTAGGAGTGAGCTTTATGTTATCATCAACTGTTCATCATCAAACTACTCCCATCCAAGATGCTAAGATTTCCTGCCCTTTTGATGAACTGAGTCTGTAGTGATTGCATTCACAGTCTGATAAGAACAGGAACCATCAGAGCTCACTGAAAAGCAGGCCAAGCCTTACACAAAAATATTTGTGAAATTCATCACACTTGGGCCCAAAAATAAAAAGCCAGGAAACTTTAACAGCTCTATGTAAACTGCACAGTGAGTTGTTTGTTGCTGATTTGTAAGAGGCTGGTGAATATTGTCCCAGTGAGTGACAAAGAGCTGATGGAGAAACTTTTCTTTGGATTGAAGTCGAGACAATGAAAATGGTAGTTCTCTCTTTCTGTCCTTCTTCAGCTCCTTTTCTGTTCACAATGAGAATATAGCTGCTCCAGTGTGATTCCTCATATACAGACCAACCTGGGAGTTGCTTCCTGCTATCATATATTTGTTTTGTACACAGACTTGTGAAGATACAGACACATTCAGACCTCACACATGTATAGAAAGAGGAACATAAGAATAAAGCAACAGCTTCGCCTAAGGTAGACCAAAGGTATAAAGTCCAGGGTCCTTTGCTAACAGCATCCAATGTTGACACTCGGGCACAAAGTGCAAGAACAGGGTGAACACGGAGCCAGTCTTTCTAAAGCAGGCATATCTATCCAGATTCCAGTAGTTTATGGATTTCCCTAGTCTGGAGTTTGCCTTTTCATCTTTATATTTAACAGCCTTATATAGATTTTTTTTTCTTTCTACAAATTTGTCTATTTTTCCCCAACAACCATAGCATCCTTTGCCGTTGAGTTCCATAAATAATAACAGACTTATAAAATCTTTAGGTGTCACTTCATATACACAAATACACACACAGAGATCCACCATGATATGACAACACAATTACTCAGGGGATATTAACATTATTCAGATAAATGGAGGCTCGATAATTGAAGAGTCTTTTCTACAAATGATACATGTCAGGGGATGTGACCTCATTTCAGGTAAGACATTTTCAGATAAATGAATCCTGATTAATTGACATTTTGCTCAAAATTTACAAGAATTGTTCTCATCTGCATTTCAGGAAACGACAGTTGTTTCCTTTACCTCATAGGGACTTTTAAAGTTTCTCTTTTCAGCTAACTTTTACAACAAAGTTTTAAACATTTAAAAACATGTCAGCTTCTTCCATCTGGTTGCTGAAATGAAACTGAAGACAATCTTTTTAAAGGAGAGTTTTGTAAGAGAAGAGGTAGTCAGCTCCTCACTGAAGGTGGACAACTACCTCACTGCAGCATCGAGCTGCCCTGGACAGCATCTGTCTGCAGTTCAGAGCTTGCACAGCATCTAGCACAATGGCACCTGGTGCACAGAGCTAACAAACCCTTATGGAGGTAAAGAGTTCTGCTATTAAGTCAAGCTTAACACTATCAGAATATGCAGAATCCCAGCACAGATTCTGGATGCTGGAAAACCCAAAGATACAGGAGTACAAGAAGAATGAACAACTAAAGAGGGAGAGCACTGATTTCCAAGCAGCTCTAAGACAACCACAACATTGTTACTTAACTACTTCCTTGCAAATAAATGGAAAACATGTGGTGGAAAGGTGGTCAGAGGTATCAAACCCTACTTCAATGAGAGGCTATCAGCACAGCTTGTTAACATTGCCATTCTCTCCTATTTACATGGCAATAATAAGTGCTATGATAAGACAAATAATAAATTTTAATTTTAAAGATAAAACTCAGCCAAGAATAACATTCTTTCCACTGGGGTTTAAATGAGCATGAGCTTCTATTAAGAGGCATGTCATCATAATTGTTTACTGTGTAATAACCTCTCCTGTCCTCTGAGGCCCTATGCATTAGAGGTATATGGTAAGTAGGCCAATTGTCTGCATCTAGCACATAAAGTTTTGAAGGCAGAGAGAACTGCATTTCAGTTGGTGAGGTACAGGAATTCAAGGTAAGGCTAGAAAGAATCTCGAGCACTAAATGTGACACTTGACAGAGATATGAAGCAAACAATGAAAAACTGTCAAAATTTCCTGTCCTAATTGAAATTATCCTGTAAATGCTCCTAATATTGAAATAATATTTGGGTTAGAAAAAGGCCTGTTTTCTCTAATAGACCACAGTAACACCTGTTATAAAGGCAATATTAAGGCAAGGACATAATCACATTTCTTCACTGTCTTGCCTCTTCTGAAATGCAACTCAAGCTTATCGCTTTCTCTCTTAAAACCCTACCTAGGCCTCATTTGAAGAATTAAACTGTATTCAATATTCTCCATGTTTCATCTGCCTTCTCTCTCTCTCTCTCTATATATATATATAAATAATATATATATTCTCTCTATATATATTATATATATATATTATTTTTTCCTGGAATGGCATTTTTCACATGAGCTAATCATCACCTCCAAATAGCTCTTCTGAGTTGGTCATTCTCAAGGCTTTTACCAGGAAATTTTCAGCATCTGAAATTCTTCTAAATGCGAGATTGGAAGGCTTCTTCAAGGCCATCAAATCAAGATTTATGGCTCCAGCTCTTGGAGTCAGAAAAAGTGTGTAGTTTTCAGCTGTTGTTTTTAAAACAAAAGGTATGGTAAATTTCTAGCCCTTGAGAATGGATAGCAATTTCTAAAAGCTGATAAAAAGAGGCAAATGAAAAGTCTCGAATAGTACTGATTTTTTAAATATTGATTTTTCAATATATATCTTTAAGCACTTGGGGTTAGCAACACCGTCTTTCTCAATCAGTCCTCTCACTGCATGGTGCTTACAATACTGGAGATCCAATTTTCCACTGAT
>WBNH01010170.1:81035-96581 GCA_013401255.1 Urocolius indicus
TTCTCTCTCTCTCTATATATATATATATATAAATAATATATATATTCTCTCTATATATATTATATATATATATTATTTTTTCCTGGAATGGCATTTTTCACATGAGCTAATCATCACCTCCAAATAGCTCTTCTGAGTTGGTCATTCTCAAGGCTTTTACCAGGAAATTTTCAGCATCTGAAATTCTTCTAAATGCGAGATTGGAAGGCTTCTTCAAGGCCATCAAATCAAGATTTATGGCTCCAGCTCTTGGAGTCAGAAAAAGTGTGTAGTTTTCAGCTGTTGTTTTTAAAACAAAAGGTATGGTAAATTTCTAGCCCTTGAGAATGGATAGCAATTTCTAAAAGCTGATAAAAAGAGGCAAATGAAAAGTCTCGAATAGTACTGATTTTTTAAATATTGATTTTTCAATATATATCTTTAAGCACTTGGGGTTAGCAACACCGTCTTTCTCAATCAGTCCTCTCACTGCATGGTGCTTACAATACTGGAGATCCAATTTTCCACTGATTGCAGAGATTTTGGATCCATTTCTACAGTTGACCTTTGGCCTTATCCTTCAATTGTTTTTGCAGGAAAACTATCTGTTTTCAATGCAGACTAAAAAGCATAGGGACCTTACACAAAGTAAAGCCTTGTGTTATCCCTGCAGTAATTCAGGTGAAATCCTACTAATAAATATTTAACATGTCATTAGAACAGTAGTATATTCATTTAAAAATATGCTTACCTCTTGTTGATAGGAACAAGGGGTTATTCAAATAATTTGATGCAAGGCGTTTCCGCTACAAGGGAAAAGAAACCAACCACAGTGTCATTGAAAAGTGCTCTGGTTGTCTCTCGCCATTCCATTTCAAATTAACAATCTCCATGAGCTTCCTCCATCCATAACCAGCTATCCAGAAGCCAGTTCTGTGACTTATGAGACACTCATACAAACAGTTGCATTATTTACCTGTCTCATAAGTTCTGATAAGTGCATTAGATTTTCTTAGCAAGAGAAAAATGCAAATTGTAAGTATTATTGATTAGGTTGCAGGATATTTTGCGGAGGTCAGTAAGAGCAAGGCAATAGCAACAGTAACCCAAACCCAGCAGATAAACAACGTTCATAAGGGAAAAACGGTGTAATAAATTGTTTCTGTGAGATGACATCTTTATTTGCACATATAGAAATGGTGATAGACTTCCTAACTGTAGGAAAACATCACTACCTTCTGTGACACTTGCCTATGGTTCACATTCTGTTTGCAAGCAAAGTATTAGAGACTAAGCAAAATATTTCCCTTTCAGAAGTTAATGTGTACGACCTCTAGGAGCTGGTAGTGATTTCAATCTGCTGAGGCAACAGAAGATTTTCAAACTTAACACAGACCACTGGAAACCTGACAGAGATGTGTAATTAATTTAATGCAGCTCATCACTAACTTGTCAGATGGCAAAAGCTGTTGGTCAATAGCAAGCCAGGCTCCATTAGCAGTCTGTATAACCCCTAATTGTTTCTCTGAGCCATCCAATACTTGTACAGCAGGACTGGAAACTGTACCATTTTTCTCCATTAGATGTTGTTAGACTCTGCTTGGAGGAAAACTGGAAGGTTTGTTAATAAATGATTTATTCTGTAGTGAGTAAACTGTTCTCTTATACACAGGTGCCTGCCAGCCTGTTAATGAATTTTGAATAGAAGTTTCTTCCTTAAAAAAATACCCAGGCTGGAACTTAACCCTTTCCTATGAAAAACAAGCAAACAAAAAAATTTTAAAAAGCTACCGAGGCTGGGAAAGTGCTATCTCCATTCTTTTGTAAAGAAAAAAGCTTTGAAAAGAAAAAGCACAACATTCAAGTGAAGACATAGGACTGTGTTCACATTTTTGTAATCAAGGAAGTCAGCATCACCACTACAGATGCTGAGCTCCTGCCGTTTTGAGGGGCGTTGGCGAATAAAAAGTCTAATTTATATGCAATTTCAATTTAAACAATCATGAATTAAAGATCATTCAGTAGACTAAGCGAAATTAAACTGCACCAAAATGCCTGAAATGCCACAAAATACCTCAACTCACTGATTAGCAAATCAATCTGAGCAGCTAATTGATCAGAGAAAAACCATCTGCCTCCATTTTACTTGAACAGCATTCCCCATGGTCAGGACTTAATGACAACTCCTAATGAGGACACAGCTGATCAGCCACAGGACTCTTTCACATACGTTTCTTTTTCCATGCCATCTTTCACTTCAGGATATGTTTTTGAGAATAGCTACAATGCAAAGTATGAGCTAGGGGTACAGCAGACATCCTCCATGCCTGCTCCGAAATAACTGAGTTTCTCACAAACACCAATCAGACTACAGTCACAAAACTGGGGCTGATAATAGTTTTAATAAACTCATCAGGACAAAAAGAGAAGACACTACAAATTTAATGCTAGCAAGGCTAAGGTTAAGGCACCATGTTAAATGCTTGATGTATAGACATCAGTATTTGCTCTGAAGAGGTTGCAGGGAAAAGTTGAGGAGTTCTGAAGAATTCAAGTGCCCTGAGCTGCTCTGGGGTATAAAAATCTCCAAGACTTTGCAAAAAAAATCCAAAATGAACAGTCAAGCTACTTGACTACAGTGCTGGGTTTCTTCTTAGACTCCTCAGTCTGCTGTCTGCCAGCAAACACAGAAATCTGAAATGTTGGCATACCAAAAATTCTCTATTACTTGTACCTAAAGAAAAATCCTTTTCTTTAGGCTTATGGAACTCTGAACACAGAGAAATCTTGCTTAAATGCAGAGTTGTCTGCAAATCAGTTTCATTCCTGCAGGAAGCTCAAATAGTATCCCCAAATTGTGGTAGTATTAAAGCTGCATAAATGCATATATGTCAGTTCAGAAACAAAGAAAAAAAACAATTTCAAAAGAAGTTGTCTATTTATATTCTGCTTTTACACTAGGTTTTATGTCCAGCATTATGTAGGACCAAATTTTGCTATACTATAAATGTAACAGAGTAAGTATAACAGACAACAGAGATTATCCAGGGCATTTTATTTTTAATGAGGCATTATTATATTTATTATGCAGGCTTCCATACCCCCTGCCGAGCACCCTGATTCTTAAACCAACACATCCCTTTTATGGATGCCACTAATAAAAAAAGCAAAGTTCTTCATTTATTATTTGGCACATAGGAAGAGAAATAGCAATGCAAGTTTGAACATAATGCAGCACCTCTGTTCTTCAATTCTGACCTAAAGGGACTATCTGCATGGGTGAAAGAGTAATTAGGTCCTGCTGTAATTTAGTCCTTTTGGCCTTTATTAAAATTAAGATGAATTCTTTGAAGTAAGTGATGTTGTGAGGTGAAAACTTGTTGCTTAGCTACATAGATGAGATCTTTTCTTTATTCTACACATCAGTATCTCTTCACAAGTAAATGTGTGGTTCTCTGTTCATATATACTTTTGTAATAAGAAGCACTTAAACCTTTTATTGACATGAAATAAAATCATGGTTAAAAAAAGTCAATGATAAAGTACCTCTGTTTCCAAGAGTCCACTGTAGGCTGGATTTGCTGTGCTTCTTCTCTTTCTTTCCTGACGCTTACTCTGGATTTCTGTAACCATGGAAAGAAACATGAATTGTACGTTTCTCATTCATCAGGGAAAAATGTAGATCTGCAAGATGCTCTTACCCTCAACCCCTGGGGCTTTGTGTTCAGTTTCAGTTTCTAAAGTATAATTGGGTTGCATCAGCATTGATATTTGCTGCAGTTCAAGGTTTGACATTAATAAGCTTTTCCTTGCAAGACTCAGAATACAGGCATTGTTTTTTTCCCCCTTCCTTTGAGGTGGACTTCTGCTGCCCTACAAGGTTTTTATTATGATCCAGACATATATTCATGAAAAAATCAACAGAAGGCTTTCAAAATACCATCAACGTCAGCTATTAACAAAAATGGAAGCATTTAGAGCAGTTAAGTTTTGTAATTCATACCAGATGATAAGAATTACATATAGAGATCTTTTAAATTTCATTTACATTACTTTTCCTCTGAGGAGGTTAGAAAACGCACAGCCAGAATGGTGTAGCTAGATTTAGTTCTAACTAAGGGCATGATGATTTATCCGTCCAAAAATATACAACTTCACAATCCCGAGCACACAAAATGTTTTTACGAGCCACACACGTATTTGTGTCACTGGAAACAGCAGCACAATGACAGGCTCATTGAATTGCAGTCCTGATCAGAAAAGGGTGAAACACAAGAGAATTCCTTTCTGCTAAATGGTAACACCTGTGCAACACGGTACTTGCTGAGGACTGCATTTAGCAACAGTTAGCCACATGCATAATTTTCTAAACACATACAGAAAGAGTGGGTGCATTCCATGACCACTGAAATCTGCATGTTTAATGATACTTTTATCTGAGCTAGGACTTCATTTCTATCATTCAGAATTTCTTTTTCCAGCTCTTGATGTCAGTTCAGAATGGTGAAATTATTACAACCATCTATTTTAGAGCCTACTTGTAATTTTGGTAAGAGCAGACATATGCTAGCAAGGAGAGCCACTGAGCATCCATCCCATGACACAAAGTGTGCACCACAGGGCTGATGCTGTCTTCCAAAGTGTTTCCTTCGTGAATATTGTAAAGCAGGGTTTAGACTCTGCAGTGAGGTGCCAGAGTGAACTTGTTAGTCTAAATGCCCTGGCAACGGTTATAACTCCACTATGTCTTGCTCAAAGTAAATCTCTCAGAACATGAGGAAATGGCAGGAGCGGTAATTCTTTGGCCCAGATGACCAGGAGCATGCCCAACAGAAACTCAGTTGACCATCTGGTTCTGCAGAAGGTCTGGCATCTTTTGCCTATGTCTAAGCTAAAGAGGTTATGTATCTCAGAACATTCTCAGCACCAGAAAATGGCCTTTGGTATATCAAGCACTATTTTCCACTCCAGTCCCACAGTAAGATAAAGTCCAGTTCTCAGAATGTTTACAATACATGAGAACTAGATTACCAACACATAGTTCTGGTTTACAGACACTGTCCACACGTTTATGGCTTCCTCACAGAGTAAGAAAGGCCACATACGGCTTTAATTTTGCCACAGGAAATGGTATTAGCATTGCTGGTCATGTTTTGGATACAGCGTCCCTAGAGATCAGGCCAACACTTTGCAAAGATTTTGTACTGGTCTGAGTTCCAAGATATTGATTTAAAACTTTTCATTCACAAAAGATTATTGGCTAAGCTGCCACTCTTGGTGTAATGGATGTATCAGAAAGAAACTGGATAGACAAGAAAAAACAGATGAGCAACTACTTGCATATTCTGGCTGGGTTTTCCCACTGGCACAGGAACATGTCATCTCTTACACTCAGAATGTGTCTTCTCCTAGGGCGATTCAAAGAGCACAGATAGGCCTGTATTCACAGCCTGACAAGAGCTAGACACATGCTACCACGTAACTCAGGGAGCTGTACAGAATGTGCGATGCAAGGCTGCACCGAGATGTATGATAGCTGCCATGGTTCCAACCACTGCCAGCATCTTGTTAACATCCTCAGTGCTGCAGATTCCAAACTGGAGGATCTTTTATGAGTAACATTTTCCTCCTGCTGTGAAAGTATTTCCTATGAAACGCTCATCTGGCAAGGCTGAAATCTCTATCCTGAAGCTTCCAGTCCTTTGGCATCCTCTATAGGAAATCAAGTCTCAGCACCAGGGCAAGTGCTAGAAACCAATCCAGCAGCCTGCCACAGAACTACCAGAAGAGAAATGGTTGCTCCTGATGTCAGCATCAGTTCTTGTAAGGGGAGTTGCTTTCAAGGCTAAGAGGTTACAGAGAGGAAACCACATGCCTCGATGCTGACAAAGAAATGGTGGGAGTGGCCCTCCACTCTTTACTTTGGTCTCAATAATGTGATCTGGAGCCGTAGTTCTTGAAGCCAGGCTCGGTAACCCATGGTACATGGTCAGCGAGTCCAGGGCTTGTGGTATCTTGGTGCCTTTGCAGCAGAGTAGGGAAAAAACTAGAGTTAGGGCAGACCAGGCTTAGTCTTTCAGAAGTGGTCACAGGGATGCAAGACTGTGACTTTTCACTGGCCTAGAAAAAGAAATTAAGAATTCAACACAGCAGAGCTTTCTGTGTCCATAATTGGGACAACTGTCTTCACAAGAGGACTATGATGCATCTGTAGTTCCCTGCTCTTTTGGGCCCCAGGTTTCAAAGATAATTTCTTTAGTGCATGTTCTCACCAAGGCAACAGAAATATTTGATGGAGCCTGAATGATACACGTGGTAGATACCTAGAATACAGTTTTGGAAGAGGCATCGCTAAGATACAGAGATAAGAGCCGGCTGGGGGGAAAAGTAATAACAGCGGGAATAGATGGAAATAAGGGAGAGAGTAATGAACTGAAATGGCTCTAGATGTACTCCACCCTATGTAGCCATCACGAAGGGAGAGCACAATGTCAGCACTTTATTTATGGAAACCAAACAAAAAACATCCATGCTTGTGATGTGACTGTATCTGTCAATAATTACACCTAAACAGAACAAAAGCCTATGCTGGTGTGCTATCTTTTGTTACTTCTGCTTAAAAGTATCGCATATGTTTCGTAACAGGGTTCAATACAATAAAAAATAATTTATTTTAACTCATTAAAACATTCCAGTACGTAGATGGAAATAATTCAGGATTCTTATTTTGCTAGAGTAAATCAAGATGTGCATTTTTAGGATGCTCTGAACTAAAGAATTCTTTCAAAGTTTTGCTTTTTACCTCCTTTTTCTTTTATTTTTTATATGCAACAGTAACGCTAAAAGATGTTCTAACAGCCTAGAGAAAGAGATTTAATATGTTACAATGATGCAGTACATCACAGAATTGAGCTATCTTATTCCTTAGTTTGATAATTTAAAAAAAACAAACAAACAAACCCCCAAACAGAAAAAAAAAAAAAAGTCTCTAAACACTAATACATTTGTCAGGGATGAATAAATTTGAAGATGGCTTTATGTTGGAGGTGAAGCTTCAGTGAGCTTCTGCCTTCATCAATACACACTCTGCATGGTCATTCTATGAGGCCCATAATGACTATTTATCTCCAGGGAAAGCTATACCTTGCAGAATGTCAGTCAGTGGAAATGGCTGTGTTCATTTACTGGTAAAGGGCTCAAAAGATACTTCATACTTGGGCTCTGCAGGACAGAGCTCTTTTTCCCATTAAGGAAAAAGATGCTCCTCTTGATTTTAGGTGGAAAGGCTGCTAGGCTGATAAAGAAATCCAAATAGGAGTAGATTATAGCCCTTCACCACAAAGTTAATGAATAAAAAAAAGGAATGCAGTAACACTGTGAATTAATTATACTGCGTGAATAAGCTTTTAATGACCCAATCTTGATACAGTTTAATTCCCAAAATGTGAAATTGAGAAATACATTAGAAGTACTAAACCAAACTGAACTGCGTAATGACCACTGCTTCCTGATAAGTAGCAATGGGTGATAATAGTAAATATGACATAGCTCTAAAATAATAACCTTTAGCACATGAAGGTTGTAAGGGTGGTTTTGACAGTTGTAATCACCAATACTCATGAAGAAATACTCTTTCTATAGTACATAGCTCTTGGCGGAAGCCATTTATTTAAACCTTGTAGGAATATAAAAAATGAATTTGTCTGAAATAATTGATTCTGCAGGATTAGTATTGTAGCAGTTAGGTTCAAAATGTGCATCTCCGTACTTATTGTGGAACAGAGCAGAGCGGTACTTGGCGGTTTGAACGTAAGCATTAAATCCACACAAACAATTTATTAGTTTCTATAAAATCAAAGGGTATAGAATTATTCAAAATGAAGTTCTTTCTGTTGTAAGCATAATTTGCACTTCAGCATAATTTCAAATGTTGTCCTATTTTCCTTAGACAAAGAAAACAAGAACTAGTCATCATTTGCACTTTTTGGATTATAAATCTTTCCCCAAAATTGCTGTAGCTTTTAAATTTCCATTTCAATCCATTACCATTAAGGGATTAAAAAGGCTGATGGCTTAAAGTTTCTTTAAACTGCTTTCAAATTCTGAATCACTGGGACAGTAAATGAGTCTCTAAAATGCAGATTTAAAGGGAAAGACGCTGAAAAAAAAAGGCAGCAAGACACACTGCTGCATGTATTGAGGAGACTTTACAACTAAGACGCTGTTTTCTCCCTGATTCCTAGAGATTCATGAAGCATAGGAAATCTTACCAGAAAGAAATCAAGCTGTAAAATGGTAGATATCTCTTGAGTCAGCAAGATACCTAAGCATATGTTTAACTCCAAAGCCCATAAAACTTTAACTCGCTCTGGAAATTCCTAAGTATTTTCTGGTGATGGTCCGTGGGATGGGTGGTAAACGTCACTTAACATTTTTTGTGATCAATAATCACTTTGAGATGATGCGGACACCAGATTTTTCACTATATACCGCTGGAACCACAACAACTTTTATTAGCTGAGAACGTAACTACACAATACCAAGCTGTAGACTTTTTTTGGTAAAATTTGTAGTCTTCTCTGTCCATGAGATTTAACCCATTCTGCCAAGAGACCCCCAACTTACCTTATATCACTAGCAAATTTGCTGAACAAACTCTTTCTCCCCTTCTCATCTATGTTTTCAGAAAGACAAAGCTGAGGCAAAGAAAGGTAGAATACTGCTAACTCTTGCAAGGTATTTTGAAGGGATGGAAAAGTAAACTGAACACTATGTGATAATGCATTTAGTTTATGTGCAATATTTGCTTGAACTCATATTCAGAAACCTAGGAATTCATGCTGGTAGCTCTCAGTCAAAAGCAGGATCAGACTGGAAGCTTGTTTATTTTTTTTTTTTGGCTAAATGGGGGGAAATAAAGAGAAGGAAGTCTTTGTGAGAGGTAGTTTTCTAATTTGCTCAAAATCTTATAGAACAAATGCCATATTTTCACCACTATTTTACACATTTTGCTGTGAAACTCTGGAGGTGAAAAATTGCTAACTCAAACAATGAAAGTCTATCTCACGTGGGGAAAGAGAAGAGGGCATGCTTGCTACAGATCTGGATAAACATCAGTGATGGGTTTGTGTGAAGCCACTTGTGCTTGGTAGCAGGGTAATGGGGCTTCAGTGCTACACCTGTAAGCAGTTTGTGAAACTTTCCCTGGCTTTTGAGCTGGACTCACCTCCAGCCTGGCTGGGCCAGTCCGGCACCTCTACCATCACTACTTATGAAGAGCAATTTCTAGTACCTAGGAAGAGATGAAATGGTGGGACAAGATGGAGGTAACCAGATGGACTCTACAGTCAGAGGAGAAGAAAGGGAGGAGCAGCATCGGACCACAGACCCTTGTGCAGTCTGCGATGAGAATGCAGTTGTCCCAGTGTGACCCACAGAGGTCAATGGCAGGACTAATGGTTGCCAACAGCTCTAGGAGGACCCTTTGACTGAGGGTGTGATGTTGAGGACCCTGACCCAGAGGAGGTGGAGAGGAGCTGCAGCCCTCGGGATGAAGGAACATCGGAGTGGCCCATGCAGGGCTGCCAGACCTGGGGGGGCCAGGTGAGGAGTCTGTCTGCCTTGAGGAGAGACCAGTGGCAAGAGCCATCAGGAACGGACTGACTGAAACTCCCATTCCTTGCCCCCCTGAACCGTTCAGTGGGGAAGAGGAAAAGACCAGGATCAGGGCTCTGAGCCCAAGAAAAGGGGAGGGATGGGCAAAAGGAGACCTTTAAGGACTGGGTTTTCGTAACCAATCTACTCTGTGTTGTTTCCAGTTGGGTGTTTTTGTTTGTTATGTTTTGGTTGGTGGCAGATTAAATTAATTTTGATTTTCTGCCCCAAGTTGAGTAGTCTTGTCTTTTTTGCCCGGGACCAGAAGCAGTGAATCAGTCCTTCCTGTCCTTAGGGGGTTCGAAAGGCCTTCAGCACTTGTGGCTGATCGCCGTTCTTTGTTCCTGGCTGGTCCTAAACCACAACATCTTTGAACCTTGTTGACTCTTCAACCAGATCAGCGTTGACCAGAGTCTTTGCAAACCTTTTGCTTCACTATTGTTCAGTTCTTAACATCTTTTAAGGGACCACGATGACTGAGCCCAAAAGCCAGTTTATGCCAAACTTGCTGGTGCTTTTTGCAGAGCCAGTTCTCATGTGCTTTGGGCTGTGCAACATAGTGGGAGGCAAAATAATTTTTGAGGTTGAAAAGCACAATTGTGCATAGATAACATTTCACCTTCAGAGAACAGGATCACCTATTCCTCTTGGCTGCAGTGCAACCAAGAGAAAAAAATTTCACTCAAAACTGAACAGTAAAACAACATGTGCCATCTTACCTTCCAAATGTTCTGTTGTAACCAGTCCTAATGCTACCATGAAAGCAATTTTCTAAGGAAAAAAAAAAACAACACAAGTGTTAGATCCTCTACTGTGGCAACCAAGGTTGAAGTAAGTAAATAAATAAATCTAATATTGACAGAATCAACCCAGGAAAGGTCTTTTAGAAATGTATCTTATTTGAATGAGCAATAACATGAAGAACTTTAAATGAAGACTTGCTTCAGCTATGCCTGGTCACTCATCTCCTACTCGTTTGACTATATGAATTTTAGTAGTTCAGAGACTTATAAAGACAATGCTGTATGACTAGTGATTTTATACAGCACATGACCAAAATTCAGTCAATTAATTCAATTCATTTTCATATTGCTAGTTGTTTTGTTACTCCACTAATTAGAGAAGTAATTGTGTACTGTTATTACTATGAGGACATGGCACTGTTTTTATTGTATGTGAGCAAGCTGTGAGAAGTAAAACAAGATATAATACAGTTCCACTGAACTTTACAACACTAAACAAGACATCTGAAGTATACTGAAAGTCTCCTCTCCCAAAAAAGACTCTCAGAAATTTCCCAAGTTACATAAAGAGTATCATGTGCATGAATTATGAAGTACACTGATCCATTATTTTACATTTTACCTCAATGGGAGTGAACAAACCTCCCACTGACACTGGTGAACTCATTTTGCAGTGAGGAATCTAATCTAAAATTTTACTCAGAACTCTTGTACAGTATATATACACAAAATATATATTGATATTAACGAATCTTTAAGATGTATCGATGCAGTGACAGGGCAAGCACTAGAGCAGATTCTAAATTTTCTCAGTGGTTTTTATTGTAAAATTCTTTCCTTGAGGTAAAAGCTTTCCTCAAGTTTTTATTCCCCCTTTTGGATGGAAAAATTAAATTTTTCTGTGTTATTCCAAGCACAATCTGAATTGAATTCTTTGGTTTTGAGTCACATATTTGGCACTGTGTAGCATCTTAGAGATCTTGTCGTCTTTCTGCTGTGCTGAACAATCTTGTTAGATCGTGCTACCTGAGGTGTTTTTTCACAAGCTGAAATTCCACCGATGAGACAATCTAACTACAGAACCCAAGCTATTAGGAAATCCTAGCAAGCAAAGCCTTGCTAGGATATCAATAAAGCATCCAAAGACCATAGGAAGATGCAATTATCATACTCATTTGAAATGAAATGTGTAGGTTTAGGTCAAACTAAAATACAATGTTTAAGTAGTTGAAAGTTGAAACATTCTGTTCCAATCAAGAAAGTGTCAAGAGAACATATTTCAACACTTCCAAGTTAAAATTAGTTTGACCTTCATGTTTTGTGAAAACAAAATGATTCAACTTTCCATTTCAGTTCAGGATAAAATCAACTAGTAAGTCACTGGAACTATTATTTCCTTTGTAATTCTGACTTTCACGCGGTGAAATTGTAAAAGCAAGCACAACCTCATTTTCTAGATGAAAAGATCTAGCTATAGGGTGGGGTCTTCAAAATCTGAAGGTGGAGATTGGACATCTATACTCTTCTTGTTTTTGTGAAAATATC
Source organism: Urocolius indicus (assembly GCA_013401255.1). Lineage (NCBI taxonomy): Eukaryota > Metazoa > Chordata > Aves > Coliiformes > Coliidae > Urocolius > Urocolius indicus. The sequence goes on from WBNH01010170.1 coordinate 92,957, forward strand.
TCGGTCAAACAGGTGAACTAAGAGACTCAGGCAAGAATATTTTCTTTCCACAGTCCCCTAGTATGCAACTCTCTCTGTAGATTAAAAAAAAATGGTGATGCAGAATCTGACCACTGGAAATTTAGATGTTTTCATGCTAAATTTCTGCCTTCCATAACTGTGGTAATGGCAAGCACACGTGTGCATTTGCATGTCAGACCTTGATTTCAATAATATTCTCTCCTTACGTGTCTACAACATCAGCTAGACACAGTGAGGTCTCCACAGCTGAAGGGAAAGATGAATATTTAATCTGAGATGCGCTGTGTAGACCTGAGAAGAAAATGTCAACTGAAGAGAATAACAAGCTTCACCTCACTCCCACCAAAAAGTAACTTTGCGGCAGGATACGTCTGAGTGCTCTAAGCAGGAGTAATAGCACCATTTAGGTACAGAATCACAAAGTTGGAACAGTCAATGTGCAATTTTATTTTCCCAATGGAGCACAGAATGCTTGTATTACCTGAAGATTAAACTGTAGGAGAAGCATACATTTTCTGACATCTAAACTAAAATTATTTGAGTACTGGAATGCTTGCTAAATAATTTCCTCTTCTCATGCTAAAATTATTTGAACACTTATCTAATTACATGTAATGACAGTATACTTGCTTAACATGTGAAGAGCCTTCACAAATGGACTTGGTAATTATCTTGCTATTAAACACTGGAAGGGTTAGCTTTTATAGGTATATAAAAGACTGTTCCTTTTAGAAAAAAAAAATCCCAGTAGAAGTTGTATTCCTTTTAACAAGCATATTATATTAACAGCATATTTGGTTTTATGGGTTTTGCTATTTCACACTCATGTAGCTTCTTGGATTCAACTCAAAATACCACTTCCACTGCAATGCTTCTTTCAAATATCAGAGTTTACCCTTTCTTCTCTATTCAGGACTGCACAAAATCAAAGATTTGGTTTCTCCATATTTTCAATACAAGCCTAACCCAAATGTTTGTTTCACAATTGTAATGTGTCTCTCTTGTCCTTCCTAGGTGTGATTAAAAATACTGTTAGCAATATAACCAGCATCTATGGCAGTAGTTTTTCTTTTAAATAAAAACCTGCTAGAATGTACTAGAAAATGTTACCAGAAATATCAAAATTTATTCATATAGAATTATTTTAAAGGAAAAATTTGGGGCATAGTATTGTTTCTTTCTGTGCTGAACTCAGGTCCTTTTAAGAAAAAAAAAAAACAAAAAACAAATCAAACCAAAATAAAAACTTAAACTACCAGGCACTTGCTTCCCAGAGGAGCAGCTGTTTCTTTGCAGAAGTCATTCTGCCGAGAGAAGGCTGATAACTAGAAGGCTAGGTAGAGCTCCACTGGCAGCAGGGAATAGGTGTCCCACTTCTCCAGACCCTCCTCAGCCCCAGGGAGACTGAATTCTCACAGATCATATCTCAGGAGAGGGCTCTGACCATTGGACCTGGAAGACTTTGGGTGGCTGAGATGCTCCATCCTGCTCCTGGGTTGCCAGGCATTTTGGCCTCAAGACAGTGGATGCAGGGAGGTTTGGTTTATTCTGATGATGAGATTCTTGGGAAAGGAGAAATCTTCATCTTACCCAAAAGGCATACGTATTGCAGGGGTCTGTGTCCAGGATCGGCTTCATGGCTTTCCACCAGAATCACCCAGCCAAGAACAAAACACAGCAATTATCCTCAATTTTTTCTGTTTATTCAGGTGCATATGGGATTCCTGGTACTGGTAAGTCCAGTGATTTCTGTCTTCTTTGTTTTAAATTTTCAGTTTAATTTGTTAGATCCCAGTCTGTCACAACTAAATTTATCTAGAGCCATACTGGAGTTCCTGTCTTCATTTTGTACTTTGAAAATTAAAGGTGTGGAGAGAAGAGTCCAGAGTGTTTATTTTATTTTTTAAAATATCATAGTACCTTTGTTTCTCTTTGCTTTAAATCTAACAATCTGTTTAAAAGCTAGTAGAGCTTTCAGAAATGCGTGGTATGTCTTTTTATGGAGCAAACCAAAGATTTTTACAAAACCATTTCATTTTGTAATTACATGTTCTATTTATGTCATTACATGTATTTACACTAATTATGCTGTTAGTTCTAATTACACTAATTGCATAAATACATGATAATCAACTAAAGTTTACTTTCAAAGAACAAAAGAAATTAACTCTAGACCTACATATTTACAGCCACGAAACAAATCTATGAAAAGAACCATCATGGTTTCAGAGTCCTACTCAGAAAAGTGCTGGCTGAAACCTCCAGTATATATGGTAGGAAAAATGTTCTTGGTTACAAAAAAAGTAATCACAATATTTTGGTTAGTAATTTAATGAAAAGCTAATTAAATTAATGAATGATACATGAAAATACGTACTCAGTCCCATGGTGTCTTCCCGCATCTCTCTGGAAGATTTGTGCTCAATTTTCTTTCCTTGGGGATTAGTTACAGGTAAAGAAAATTGATTCTTTTTTTCTAGTATTCTGTTTTTAAGCAGGATCTACCAGCCTTTCTGCCCATAAGATGCTACAGAATAAATAATCTTATGGAGATACCTCCTTAAACAATACTTGCTTCAGTGGCAATGAAGATCCATATGAGGATCAGATTTTAAACTTGGTATATTTCCTAAATGTAGTTTCTCAGAGCTTCTGCATAAAGGTGTGATTGATATTCTAGGCTAAAAGCTACTACTTATCCTTAGCAGTGTTTTAACTGTGCAAACTTCTTTAAAATTGTTGAACAAACAACTACCCACATGCCTCAGGTAACATTATAAATTTATATTGTAAAATTCTCTTAAACCTACAGCTCCAAGGACATTTCAGATTTCATGTGAGCAGAACATTTCCACAACAGAAGTAGATTCACTTTGTGTAACTTCTTAAATTGCCCTAAAAGTATACACAATAAAATGTGAATACATCTAGTCAAAAATCAAAATGTCTGTTAAAAGAGAGACCTATTTCTACAAGGACTTGTGATTTATACTTTTAGTTTGCATTGCAAATATAGCTCATGAAAGAGATTTAATCTTAAAACCTGCTTTCTGTTCTCTTTGGAAGACTTTGGGGTATTTCAGACTAGAAAGAATCTTTGTACATGGGATGACATGCACATAGCACATGCAAGAAACTAGATTGTTAAATACAACCTAAAAATTGCAAGATTCATTAGAAAGAAGATGTGAAACCTCAGCTAACAAAATAAATGTTCGTTCAATCTCATACGTGGCCTGTAAAGCCCATGCTACGAATCTGATAACACAAAAAGTAATACTTTGAGCTTGTGTACACCTTTCACAAGAAATACAGGTATATACCCACTCATGGTGTCTAGATTACTACGAGATCCACAATTCTTACAATTCTTCTTTGTCAGAGAAAATTACCAAATTTTTCAGAGCATCTCCCTGTTGGGGACATCATTCTGATTGCAGTGATTGTGTAGAAGGATGAACAGGTGACAGAACTATGAGCACAAAAGCAGTAATTACATATCCACACAGGAAAGAAAAAAAAAAAAAAGATGTTTAGAATTGCCCCCCAAAACTTAATCATGCTGCAGGTCATTTATTTAAATAAAATAAAATTCTTTTTATAA
>WBNH01010170.1:108076-233482 GCA_013401255.1 Urocolius indicus
GACTTCCCACCTGCCTTCAGGTGGCTACAGTGTGACTTACCTTTTTAGGTAAACCAGTTCAAAATAGACTGCAATGCAGATGGAAATCAAAGCCCGAACCTGACCTAAGGCCATCCCCTCCTTATAGTTGATGATTGCCATAAAGCAGTGAAATAGATTACGAGATTGCATCGCCCATTTGTTTGAGAAGAAAACTTCCAGGATTTGCTTCTCAGAGTACAGTGGAGAGTCTGCAGTTTTAAAACATCTCACTCACCTGGAAACCTCAAAGGCCAAAGAAAGAAAAGAAAGACTACCTGAAATTATCTTCCCAGACATCACAGCACATAGTAGAAATTTTATTTATTTGATGAAAGCAAAAATAACTTCATCTTCTGTTTAAAATAATAAAACATTAAAGAAAAAAGGTCTGCCAAAGAGTCTTGTTTTGGCAAATAATGAATGCCTAAAGAAATATTGTTTGTATTGTGCAATGAACTTGTAATTAATGTTTGTTTTCTCACCATTTAATAGCAGTTCTGCACTAAGTGATGGGATTTTGCTGCCATTTGTGAATGTGCACATTTTGAAACCTCATTCCCCATATGGAAGAACTCCCAGGGGGTCATATCATAAGCCCATTGAAACGAACAAAACAAATTACAAGTATCTGTGCAAATGTTGAAAATGAGAAAGACGTACATATTACTTTACATAAGTATTGTTAAGTGCCTCAGTTTACTTGTGTGGTATTTTCCAGCTTTACTGCATAGAGGTAAATCAGATGAGGATGTCTAGAGGAGAATGAACCCATCAAAAATATAAAACTCCTTTAGAAGTGATGAGGGGCCCTTAAATGGAAAAGCCCCCTGTTTCTTTCCAGCCAGTCTGGTAATATTTATGCCTCTCGTGTACATCTAGAACTAAAGGGAGCTGAAATCCCAAAGAAATTATGAGTCTGGCAAAAAGGAGAAATGTCAGGTAGCAATCAGTGTGCTGTCAAGAATGCAGATGCTGACCTGGATTAATCCCACTTATCTACACACACCTGAAACAGAAGTGCAATCTATCTAGCTAAAAGTGAAGACACTTCCAGAGGGTGTCTCGGAGACAAGTAGGCTCCTAAAGTAGCAGGGATTCCAAAAGCGATCCAGGTAGGTCTTCTAGCCCTCCATATGCAGGAAGAGAGGCAGAAGCACATAGAGGCAAGATTAAGCCAGCTTAGTTGAGGGGCCACTGTGCTTGCCAATGCATTTACCCAAACTACACCTAGACTTGGCCTCTTGAGCAAATAGGCAGTCACTCAGATGGGCTTATTGAAGGCTTTGCTGCTACAGTTTCATTGCTATTAGGTCTCTACACAATTCACTGACAAACCTCGACTTTGTGGAGATGGAGATCAGGGAAGGTGCAAGACTCTGTAGAATAAGATTCAGCTAAAGCTAACATGCATGAGTACAGACATTGTACTGCTTTGTATCTTTGTGCGAAATGCTATCCATGTCTTGGTAGAAGAAGTCTACTCATTTGGGAGTGATGACTATTATTTTGTTTCGAAATTATTTTCTTTTTCTTTGGAAAAACAAAACAAAACAAAACATCAAAACCAAAAGGCTTTAATTTGCTACTACGTGAGCACCCAAAGTAAAGGTTTTAGCAGATGCCAAACTCATTTGGAACCTGCTTCTTAGTATGCTTGGGAGATGGCGGCAAAGCTGGCTCTCAGAAAGTTAGCCCTAGAATGGTAGAATTGTGCTAGTAAACCAGAGCAAAGTACAGGAGTCATTCCTGTCACCCAGGGAAGACAAGAGGAACTTAGTAGTCAGTCTGCTCTGTAACCAAGTCTGGCGTGTAATAGCGGAGAGGACATGGACTGTGATAGGATTTAATTCTGCACATTTTCCATCTCCTACTGGAAGATACTAAATGCCCTTTAATTTCCAAAGTAATTTTTAATTTGGCACTTCTCAGAGCTACAAGGGAGAAGATGGAAGAGATGCTCTTTACCATAATACCTTTGGGTTATTACATGGCCTTGCCTCCTGGCGCTTTTATATTTCCACCTGAAGTTTCCACTTCTCCTGGACAACAGATTCCTATTAACCTTCAAAATTTGCTAGAGATGACTGTGCACTCACCTACAGTTACTACAAAGGAGAGCTTTCACAGTGATACAGTGGCCTTGTGGCGGCCTCCCTCATCATCTGTATCTAGTAGTATCTGGGGAATGGTAGCTTTACATCACTGTTTTATGGCTGTAATACATATATTTTGAAGGCATTTGACTAGTTAGAAGCTAAATTTTCTACTTGTAGATGAAAACTTGATCCTTTTTAAGACATCAAGTAGGAAAGTTTGATAGGTGGAGGGAGTTGCCTCTAAGCTTTGAGGCAGAGAGAAACACGATCATGATGAACTGCAAAGGAGGACACAGACTCTAACTGGGGTAGGCTGTTGCTGAAAAAGGAGGTATCGGCCTATGAAAAATCCAGAAAAAGCTCAGAACCTAAAATGTAACTCTGATAACGTGGTTTTACATACAGCTGCCTACTTAATTTCTAGTTTTGACAGAAATGACATTGCTATGTGGTTATTTCCCATGCTATCTGTGTGAAACAGAAAATTTAATGAGCTATGGCTTAGGGCTGCCAAGGAAAGGTTGGTGTTTCATTGGCATTAAGTATGATTGTATAAACAGGTCTGAAATTGAAGGCTGTGCTAGGGAAGAAGTGAAACAAAGTGAAATACAAACAAAAATATTGCCATCGCTAAGCAGCAATAGTCTTTCTCCACTTTTCCCAATTCCTCAAAACTTACTCTTACACTGAATTAAAATTTTCCAACTTAACAAAGGTATATAATACTGATGCTTCTCTAAATGCAGCATTTGCAATGCCATCATCATTGCTGAAACATAATAACATGATAATTTAGACCCTTTTACAGGTCTTTCAGCTGCTCTTGAACCTCATCTATTTTCAGGAGTAATCTGCTCATCTTTAACACCCCAAAAATGCAGAAATCAGTGTGTTATTATGCTGTAAGAACAACTGAAAAGCAGAGTCTTGAACTTGATAAGAAAACTATAACCTTCCTTTATGTTCACAATTTTGCCTTCCACAAAATGTAATTTAAAGAGAGAATTTAAGAACTTTATCTTGGAAATACTCCTTCCCCCAGGCGGATTTAGCTCACAGATCCTCCACTAGATTCTGCCACTAAGAAAATATTAGGGGAAAAAAAAAAAAGAATAATAGAAAGACCCAACATTGACTTCAATGCTAGAAAAGTTTTCATATCTGAGAAACAGACCTCTAAGAGCCACAAAGGAAGAAATCTATTTTTACCCAGTAATCATGAATCTGAAAAGCAAACCATAGGACTGTGGCAAAACACTTATGGAAAATGACATCCAAAATCATGGAGAAAGAGAATTGAAAAGAGAAGTAAAATCTATGGTTACAGAAACATTGATGGACATTCAGAAAGGAAAATACAGTTTGAGAAGATTTTAAAAATCTGTAAGTGTATCTCCCCTTTCACTCTTACCTAGCCAGTCTCGTCTTATTCTGGCACCTGGGCTAGTTAGGCCAAAAAAATTATACTAGTATAGATAGGGATAAGAGAAGTAAATTAGTAAAAGAATGTGTGAGGCTAAATCTTGAACAGAAAGGTTAATTACAGAATTGCAGATTTTCACTTCTGTGATTTGTGATTCATCTTATTAAGCATAAATTTACATTTCACCTTATGTACTTTGTTCTTCCACAGTGAATCTATGTGATTTTTTTTTTATAGCTTTCCATTGTGTTAACAGTATGCTCCTGGAAGAAAACTGATTTCTTTTTTTTTTTTTGCCCTACAAATTGGAAGAAAACATAACTCTACTGTTCAACTCACTGAAGTCACTTTTATTCAGCCTAATGAGTGTGCTGACCTACCCAGGCCTGGGCACCATACAAAACAGAGTAGAATACATGCAAAATGACACAAAATGCCCGTAAGAACAGTGTTTTGTACCTGAGGTAGCACTGCTGGTCCTTGTCCTGCCAACCTCTGCAAGGAGCTGACCTGAGGAACCTTAATGGGCACTGCAGTGATAGTTCCCAAAGTCTGTTGGAAGAAAAACAGTTGAACACAGCTTAGAACACTTGCACAGCTTCCCCAGATAGAATCTGCCTGACCCAGGAACTCTTCTTTCAGCTCTTCATTTGTCTCTCCCCAATTCCACTCATGATAGAAGGCTATAATACACTAACCAGTCCATTTGAAACTTGCTCTTCTGCCTAAAGAGAGACTCTTATCTTGTCTTTAACCTTCTCTACAAAGCACTGTTAACTAAAGACTTTTATCTCCTTAGAGCATTTAGTAATTTTGAGTGCAGAGGATACATCTCGTTGTTGTGAAGCTTTATTTGTCACACAAAGACAACTGTGCTGCCATGGCTGAAGGCTGTCTAGGCACTAGCTTGTTTTCAAGAGAGATCTGAAGTACAATGAAACGAACCACAGTGAAACTTCAAAATGTGCACTGGTAAGATGATGCATTTTGTGGTAGTCGAGGTCACAAGAGAAGTTCACTGTGTCTCAGTAAATAGTAAATACTGAATTATTAAAACTGAAAGCTACCTATAAATCTGCTACAACACACTGTAACATAGCATTCAGCCAAAATGACATCCATTTGGGTCAACACAGCAGCTATTACTATCAACATTTATTTTCTCTACTCGCCTTTCTCTTAGCTGTATAACAATTTTATTCAAAACTCAGTTCTGTACTCTACATAAAGTTTAATTAGTAGATGGAGTTATGTGTTAACCCAGTATTACCTTTAACCCTTATAAATACAGCTGGATACCAAGAATAAGAAAATATGTTTTTGTAACACAGTGTCAAGTGCATACAAGTTTCCTCTCCACCTTAAAATTCTCTGTGTCTGTTTAACCCTAATCCTTTTCTTACTTTTCATCTAACTGTAGTGATACAGATATCTATAGATGTACATTTATGAGTTCAGTTGTAGACGGTCTGACGCCCCTTTCTCAAGCCTCAACCACAGAGGCTCCTAAAATACTGAATCTGAGATGTTTTAAATAACTTTTACTTTATTTTCTCCATTTAAAAGTATGGTAAGCTTATAAATTTAAGATTGGACTATAGGTCCAAAGAACATGGCTAACTTTTCCCCTTCGCCTTTTTTCATTCCTTCACTCCAGAATACAGATGATATTTTAGTTAACTGGCTGGTATTCTCAAGACAAGGTTTTGTAATTTCTATCTAAAACCTCTTAATCACCATTTGGATGACATGGTAATATAAGCAAGCGGATGACTGTCATTATCACAGCAACAGACACTTAGTCACTGATCACAAAAACTTACCAGGCTGCTAGAAACAGATAATAAGGACAGAAAACAGATTCAACTGAATTTCTCTAAATTTAACATAGCTCAAAATGAAAGTATCAGATCACTGCCAGAAAGATAAAGTATGCTAACAGTACTCCAATCTGGCAATGAAATTTGTCAATAAAAAGGTAATTATCATGTAATCAGGTCAAGGAAAGGAAATGTATCAAGTCCATGCCAGTGTGTTCTCTGCTCAGACCTGAAGAACAGAGTGGTAAAACAGCCTATTTCATTCTAACTCCAGTGTTTGATAAGAATACCATGCATTTTCATGCAGAATATTTTTAATAGACTTGCCCTACAGAGTTTATATTTTTAACTCCACTACTCCTCTTGGAGACATCTGGGGGTGTGATGTTATATATTCATCAAAGATTAAAATTTGCATAAGATTTTCCTGAGTTAAACAACAAGGAAAGCTGTACGGTTATAAACATGCAAGACAATTTTTCCTGAGTACTCACGGATTATCGGTACCCTGGCCTATCCATACAGAAACATACCCCATTATAATTCTGTCTGGAGTCAAGAGTGGAATTTCAGTGGGGAGGCAGGGTGCTGGTCAGAGAAAGTGGTATTTTTTCTACCTATGGATACTAGAACAACTAAGTTAAAGCAATATTTTTTCTACCTATGGATACCAGAACAACTAAGTTAAACTTTCCTGTAGAAGTAAAGTTATTGGCAGCAGAGCGAGAAAGAGATGGGAATATTTTCACTGCAGTTGTTCCTGAGAGTGACATGTGGAATAAAAACAATGGGAAGGATATCATAAACTATCTGAATTAATGATTTCTTTGCCCTGTCTACCATATCAGAGTCTCACACATTAGGAAAGACAATGCAATAAATTCCTGCGGTCAGGAGAGGAGAACTTGAGCTGCCACTTGCTCCTATGGCCACTTACTAAGCAGATCACAACTTTCGGCTTTATATTAGCATGAACTGAAAGTAATTCAGAACAGTTATTTTGCTTTCCAAGATGAATATCAGAACGAACTTTCCAACCCACACCAGGGAAACTGAAACTTTATCACAAGTATGACCCATATTTTCCCTCCATCCCAACACTGTTTATAAATAGAATGAGAATGCTTTCACAATTCAGTGAAGTCTGTTTTCACTGGAAACATCAGGAGCACTGCAACTTCTCCTGGGCTGCACATATATCCTCTACAGAAACTCAAAACAAGAAGACTTCCCTCTGGAAGGCTGTGCTTAAAGTGTGTCTGTACCTGTTGTCATTTTTATATATGCTTCCTCTGACCTTGCAAACACACATTCTAATGTTCCTGTTCCTACAGATAAAGTTGGATTTGCAAGAGTTTTCAAACCAGTCAACAGGACACAGACATCGAGGGAAAATGGGAAATAACTGTGAAAGTAAGAATGAGATTACTCAGAAGTTAGACAAAATAGAGTTATTAATCGGTAGGTTGCACAAAACCTCCATGTCTGAGGAATAAATCTCTTGTACTATTTCAAATATCAACTACAAGAGAAAAAAAAAAAAAAACAACCAACAGACCCTGTCTAGAACAGAATGCCTCTGTCCTGTGAGGAAGGAGCTCATCTCAGCCTTTAGGTGCATTGTTGTTGGGCCAATTCTGTTTTACGTTTCAAAACACTGAACAATTGACCCAAAAGGAATGGGAATGAGAGAAGAAACAAGAAACACCATAAAACTGCTCAGCACTCTTCTCTCAGCTTGGAAGACAAAGCCAGGATGTATTGTCTGTGGGTATCAGGGATATGAACTATCATTAGTTCTGTCACCTCCACTCTCAAAAAATTCATCAGATTTATTTTCCTGAAGTAAGAGTTCTGCAGTGATCTCAAGAGAACAAAACCAAATTATGGCATTCGTAGGTTATGAAATTTTCAGTGACAAAGATGCAGCCTCCTGTTTAAAAATGGCTTTATAGTAAGGATCAGTTATTTAATATTCAAGGAAACAACCTCAGTATAAAAATTGTATGGCCAAGGAAAAATTCAAAACCGTAATTTCACATTATTAATAGCACTATAGATATCTAAGAATCTATTTTACTTTTCACTATTTACATTGTTTTGTTATTGTTTCCTAGCCTGAGCAATAAATAGTTCAAGCTGTTGTATCAGCAGAATTCAATGACAGAAACCTCTGTACCTTTCCCATAACACATCTCATCTTTTATCTCAGGGTACTTCACCTCGGTCAGTATTATTGTCTCTGTTTTAGTGGTGAGAAAAAAAAAATAGAGAGATTTAAAGGTAAAATAATGTTGTCAGGTCTAGACTTGTGCAAGTGGAAATGAAAGTCAGACTTCTTACTTCCAGTGTGTCACCCATGAAATCGATAAACCTCATCTCATCTGCTGATGCAGAGTCACATCTGAGTTGCTTAATTTTTAGGCTAGATTTTAATGGTTAGACCAAGATGTCTCCATAATGATGGGTGAAATAAATGAAATATAAAACTGAGAGAACCATAGTTATAGTCTCTGCAATGAAGGAGGTGCAGGTGTTTGGGCACTTTGGCTCTCAGTACATTTTTCAGTGCATTTCAGAGCATTGCTTTATTCTAGATTAAGTGGTAAATAAACAGACAGATAAAACCACTTGTCTGGCAAACACAAATGTCCTTATCTGATATTCTGGGCCAGGCAAGGAGAACTGGACAAACTCCCTCATGTCTCAGGCAGTAACAAGATGAATACTTCTCACAGTCATCTTAATACTTCAGTTTCATCCGGGTCCTCACCTCAAGCACCTCACAGGGGCTGCAAGAGATGAGTAATCAAGATACCTTCTCCCCAAAAAGCAAATGAAACTTTTTTCCCTCCTGTTAACAGTGCCACCTCTTTTCACTCACAAACTATCTGGGCTTGCCATGGTGACACTAGAGGTTCAAAGACTCATTGCTCACCAATATCACACTATCATTTTCATCCATATGGGTCTTTCCTCTTCTCCTCCCTTTTTTCCAATTTGTCCAAAGAGCAAGCTGGTGCACATTCTTATAAACCTTTAATTAACAAGCTGAAAAGACATTTTTCTGGCAATGCCTGACCTTTAAGCACTTTGTATGAATTTATCGATAGCAGCAGAAACAATAATTTAAAAGGTTATTTTATGAGTGCTGAATAGTTTATGGCAGCACTTTTGTCAAGATAAATGAGTTTCTTATTTCTACATTTACAGCTCTAAGCATTTTAATAAAAAAGGTCCATAAAAGTCAAAGATAACTCCAAATCTCTATCTAAGTCTTCTTGGGCTTTTCTGGTAACCCTCTGAAACACTTACAGCGTGGAGAAAGCACTGAAATGCACAGCAATGAGGGAAAGTGAAGAGCCAAGTTTCGGTTTGCCTCAGAACTGTTTTGATTTGATTGTATACATTTAAGCTACATTTACTATCTTTATAGTGAGAATTTTTTTTTCACATAAATCCAAATTAATCTGGTGTTATTTCCTACTGTGTAATTCACTGCCTAAACTTTACATCGAGTAGCATTTATTATCCCAGGCAAACATCTGGTAGCTCATGATCCCTTGCTAACTCCTACCCCAAGCAACAGCCCCAGCCCTGGACTAGATCAGAAACCTCAGACGCCAAATCAGCCACTGTAGGAGCTAATGGCTGATGGACACCTATGGCTGCAGCACAAAACACTTCCAGACCCCTGTCTTCGGTAACCTATACAGAGCAGACAGGTATGAGGCATGTCAGAGACAATTTTTTCGATTGAGCGATCCACAGATGCTCTTGGATAACAACTGCAACAGGCTCTCAAAGACAAGTGAGGGATAGAAGACAATGGCAACTAGAAGACATAAAACTGAAACAAAGTAGTATAGTATGGACAGAGAATAAGACGAAAGGATGCTGAGGCAGAAACAAGGATGAGATTTACATTGTGAATGATCAGACTAAGGGACATACTTTCAGTTTCTTACTATGATGCTATGACTTCTTTAGTTAATGCCTGAGTTTTTAATTCCATGATTTATGCACATTTGTGACTTTAGTAAACTTCTGCCTTTCAGCCCTGAAAGAATACATATATCTATACCTACAATAATTTATTGAAAGATATTTACATTTTACTCAGTTTGGGTAAACATATTTGTCGGGCCATTGCTATGTGTGCTTTGAATTACAAATTCCTTTTCACCCTCATCTGGATGTACTAACAAATACTTAAGGATCTGTCCCCATAATTCATTATCCATACAACTCATTGTTGAGCTTGAGTACACGAGCAGTTTAGTACTAGATCGCAGAGTTAAAACCGTTAGGGGTCACAGCTCTCTTCCCATTACATAATTTCAGCAGTACAGATAAAAATCACTGAAGAAAATTGGACTCAAAGAGTAACAGAAGGTTGAAAAGCCACATAGTTTCAAAAGCCTTTCACTACAGCACGTAACCAAAATAAATACTTAACTCAGGAACATATGGGTTTGTTGTATCTTAGCAGAACAGTTCAATTATTTGAGTTCAACTGACACTGCATTGCTGCATTATTTGCAAACTATTTTATACTGACATCAATACTGCAGCACAAATATTACGTTCCTACAATGTATTATAGAAATGCTAATCTTTTTCTTTTTAAAGTACATATGCATCTCTCTAAGATCTAGGTCTTCTTCATGTTGCAAATGAGACACCTAAGCTATTTAAAAAATGTTTTTGTCTGTTATGTGTTCAATATTGGCAACAACAGTTTTACAGAATGGATTTTTAATGTGGTAGTGACAGGGGAACAGATTGCTATGGCAACAGCAAAGATGAAAATTCTTAACCTGAATGGATTGTCACTAAAGTAATTGCAGGGTTTTTTTACCCATTCTATATCCATTTTACAACTTGAATGCTGCATTCAACCTTGAGCTTGCTTTATATAAATGCCAAGTACTATATGCAACCTCCAAGTTCATTTGACTTAAAACTTGCTGCACCTTGCCTCAATAAGCCAGGATAGCTGCTATCCTCTAGCTAACCTGAACATCTGAATGCTATTATTTTTCTATATAGTCTGCCAGTAAAAGCACTGCGTGCTTGGATATAACTTTGAGGCTCCTGTGAGATTCATATGCGTACGTATTTTTCTCTCTTTCTAGGCTTAACTTTTATAAAAATCTGTGGAAATCAGTCTTCACTTAGAAAATACAGTTAAATCGCTGTGCACGGTATTTCTAATAATCTGGTGGAACAATGGCATATTTTTATTTCACACTCTGTATCCCAAAGAGACTGCATTTCAGACACCTATTTTGTGTAAACAGCAATTTACTTGGAATGTAATTGAAATTTAAATATTTCTCTTTCAGCTTTTAAAAGCATGTGTTTCCCCCCACCTTCCTTCCTCTTTACCCAAAATTCATTAATCATGCTGTTTTGTGCACATTTATTATTGTTATGAAGCAGACAACCAGAACCACAACAAGTCCTATTGCTTTTTAAAAATATGGTTAATTTTGAAACCATCCTTTCCTTGGGCATTAAAACTACCATTTAAACCAACCCTCATTGTAGCCAATTAAAGACTACTCAAAACTGCCACCAGATGTTTCTGCACTGAAACAGGCCACAATTGCTCTCACTGACAGTTACAAGGCCCAGTACTAGGGCAGCAACTAATATCAGGAGGCAAGGTACCACCTTAAATTCCAAACCTCCTTTGAGTATGACCACATCCTTAATTGCTCCTGAAGTATTCTTACTCATCCCTTTTAACACTACTCATCCCCAAGGAAACCCAATGTGGTATCAAAGCTCATGAGTGTATCAGAGGAGTATATGCGGAGATAAAGCAAACAATTTTCTGCTTTTACTGTGGCTCTTAGGCTTTTCAGAGCACCATTTAATTTATCTCTGCTTTCGCCACAGCTTTCAGACTTTTCAAACCACTATCTCTACTTCTTGCTACTTGCACATTCCCATCTGAGTGAACTAAAAAATACAAACTGTTGGAACACACTGTGGGTAAGTATTCTGGCAAAGCAAAAGCACGATATTCATGAGTTACCTTTTCTCAGAAATCCCACTGGTTACTTATGCAGGAGGATAGATAGCTGTGCCAAATACCTGGTCTTAAACACAGTTTCTATCACATCATTTACTAGGTCATATTTTGTAAGGCACCGTTATTTTTATCAAAGGAAACAGTCAGGATTTTTCCACAGTCATTAGATCACACTCTACATTTCTGAAGAAAAAAAAAAAAGAAAAAAGAAGAAAGTTTGGCTGTATAAACTACATTAGTATGCACATACCTTTTCTGTGATTTGAAGATTTATTGAGAAACCACATTCAATTATTTAAGTCTCCACCTCCTGCACATATGAGTATAGTCTCACTGAGTTGCAAAAACAACACTCAGCAGCTGTGATCACACCTATAGTCTCTTGCTCAGCTGATTCATAAAAGATTTGCTGTTTAACTGCTAAACTGTTCCAGGTTGATGTTGTTTTTAATGACTCATGACTTAAAATTATTTATTCTCTGTTCATAATCTGCTGAAATATTTCTCAGTAAAGGGGAAAATGCACACACAGTGTGTCACACAAAGTGGTTTCTATCCTCTCCCTCAAATGAATTCAAGCACGAGTGAAAATCTTCAACAGAGCTCCAGCAGCTGCTAAAGTAATACTGCTCTATCCCAGCTGCAGGTCATAAAGATTGGGGTATGAAATGGGGAAGCAAAATAAAGGAGGAAATGACCATAATTCCTTAGTGATTTAGGAATCCTCACCTATCAGAATGGCCCATGCAGCCTATTAGCAGCTACTGAAAAATTAAGATTGTCTCCCAAAACATTCCACCTGAGCACTCATAGAGCTCAGAGCTGTTTTTATTATGTGTTCTTCTGTCACTCTTAAGAACTGGAAAACATGAGGGAAGTGACAGGCTGACACAATCTAATTGCTCACTACCACACAGTCCCTTTTGTTAGGCCTGGAGCTGAGCTGATTCAGCTTGCTACTCAGGATAAAGGAAGTTTTCTGCTAGTTGAAATAGCTTATGAAAGTCTCCAACAAGCAACAGAAAAAAAGGCAAAGGAAAAAACCCAGTTTCTTAGCTGGACAGGCAGGGGAAGAAGACAAAACCCAAAAAGGAGAAAGAATGGAAAACAAATTGAATGATGGTTCTAACTTTTTTTTGGAGAAAGGAAGCTATTAGATCAGCTCAGCTACCAAAGTAACCTCCCAGAGGATAGAACTTGGGGAAGGAACTTGAATTCCATAGAAAGCATGTATGACTGATCTTAAAATTTTACTGTTAACTAGTTTGAGGGGTGGGGGGAGAAAGTAATAGGCAGACTACTCAGCAAGATAAAGCACTTGTCCATCAAGAAAACTCAGGGGAAAATACCACTTTGGTACAGCATGGCTGAATCACTGTTGTTATTGTATTCTTAACTTTGATATTTCACAGTTCCAGGATTGTACCTGTGAGAAATCACTGTAGATTGTAGATGCCTTCTTCTAACTGAAAGAAAATACTCACATACAGTAGCACATTATTTAGTTTTGGAGGGTGATAAACTCTACAGCATTCACTTACAAAGGTAATCTATTCTTTGATGATCCAAATAAAAAGGCAGATCTTTCATGCTGATTTTTTCAGACAGTAACAAGATTTGGCAAATTTATGCTTACATAAATAAATTCATAAATATATACATATGATACATATCTATACACACACTATATGTATATGCATACACAAGCACACACTTCAGAACACATAATAATATATTACACCTAACATTTTTTTCCAGAGTTGTAAATATACCAAAGTGAGCAATGGTGTTTCCCCACGCTGACAAAGCCAGGAAATTTTTAAGTTAGTAAGTAGAAAATTTCCTCTTATTCCCGAGATGCTGCATTAATATTAGTGCTAGCAGAACTGGACTTAAAATCACTAAAGTCAGCAAAGGCTCCTTTGTTTCCAAGCCTAGCAATTGTATCTGTTCCTGGAGTGCAGAAATTCTAAGAAGAAAACCAGAAAAAAAAAAAAACCTCCACATCTTTGGTCTACCCATGTAGACCAAAGTCAGCCCATGTGACTTTTTCTGGCTTCTTCTTAGGATGTTTCATCCTGCTAGTCCTAGGTAAACTTGCATACTGGGAAATCTTCCAAGGTCCTACTACGCTGAGATTCAAAAAGAGACCCAACATGTCTGTGTCCAACCTATCTCCACTTAAAAAGTTCGAAATCACCTTCTCATCTCCACCCCTCCACACACTTAGCTGCTGTAAAGACTTAAAGACAGTAAAACGTCATGTGTTTTAGATTTAACCATTAACATTTTCTGGACACCTGAAGGTTTGCTTCTTGGCAAGCCTGAAAACATCCCCTTTGAGGTGTCAACAACTCAGTTCTAAATAAATCATAAATAAATCCACAAATGCATGAAGGTATTGCACAGTACAACATCCAGCTCTTTGGTGCCTTACTGTAGTTCTTAATTAAGCATCAAATTTTCCCCATGTAGGGTATCCAAAGGGTATGACAGGGCACCTTGGAAAGAAATTTGCAACCCAGAACCCTACAGCAGAAGATAGATGTCTACCAATGTGTTCCATGAGTGTGTTACCGCATCACTGACTCCAGGCCTTGGTACTTTGCTCTGAAAGAGGAAACTGGCTTCATTCCCACTGAGATTCACCTCTCTGAGCCCACTCCTGGAGACCAATTTGTGTTTAACCACTTTCACTCAAAACACACTCTAAGAAAGCTGTGCTTCGCTTTCACAGAATCATAACATTTGGAAAAGACCTTTAAGATCTCCAAGTCCAACCACTAACCTAACAGAGCCAAGTCCATCACTAAACCATATCCCTTAGCACCTCATCTATATGTCTTTTGGAGAAGGAAGATTTGAGTTCCTACACTCATACATGGCTCTTTAAGGCATTACACTATCAGAACATATCTGGAAGAAAGACTCTTATTCAAAGCTCTTCTGCTAAATTAGTCAGTCAGAGAAGAACGAATGTGTTCTCATGGCTCAGTAGTTAAAAAACACTTGGGGAAAAAGAAAACCAAAAACTCCAGCCGATATGCTGGCCATCCTGTTGTTCAACCCTGTTAAGATGATAGTCATTTTTACAAGGCTCCAATGCAAATACTTCAGCACATAGGGAATATACCTAGTAGAAATAGAGGCATTTATGGATATCACCTCAGTCCCGACTTGACAGCTGCTTTGCAGAGTTTGAAGATCTAAACTTTGAACCCCAGAAATCTAGGTGCACTTCAATACTGAAGTACCTTAAAGATCTAGTCTAAATATTTTTTTGCTAGAAATAAAAGATATAGGGAGAGAATATGTTTTCAGCTTGTACACTTTGCAAATTAGATAGTAGGACAGTAATGTCTTCATAAAGACAGAACCATGAACCTTTACAAGTCTTAATTAAATTCAATAAAGATCTGTGCATGTATCTGTATGGAGGTGATTGTAGAGGTCAGGACTTAAACCCAGTCATTCCCAGTGCCAAAAGGTGAAAAATTGTTTTGTTTTTGTTTTTTAATTTGTCAACAGTATCTTAAATCAAAAGTACTTGCCAGGGAGATACAAAGAAAATTTTACTACCTGAAATTTCTATTAATTTTTTAGAGTGACTGTGCTGGTATTGACTGACATAGAGTTAATTTTCTTCAAAGTAACTAATACGGGGCTCTGTTTTAAATTTGTGCTGTAAACAGCAATGATAACACAGGGATGTTTTGCTTATTGTCCAGCAGTGCTTTAAGGCCTTTTCTGCCTCTCACCCCATCCTGATGGCAAGGATAGTGTACAAGAAGCTGGGAGAGGACACAGCCAGGACAGGTGACCCCAACTGACCCAAGGGATATTTCATACCATATGACATCATGCTAAGCATATAAACTAGAGATAATTGTCTAAGGCCCATTGCTCAGGGACTGGCTGGGCATTGGTTGGTTGATGGCGAGCAGTTGTTTTTCATTTGCATCACTTGTCTTTCTTGGGCTTTATTTCTTGCTCATTTTTTGTTATTTTCCTTTTAATTACATTTTCAAAATCATTATTATTGCTATTGTTCCTGTTCTTAAACTGTCTTTATCTCAACTCATGAATTTTCTCATTTTTAGCGTTCCGATTCTCTCCCCTATCCTACCACACAAAGAGTGAGTGAGAGGCCATGTGAAGCTTAGCTGTTGCCTAGGGTTAAACCACAACAGGCCTTTCTGAGGCTGATTTGCCAGGCTATTGAATTTACATAGTCCAGTAAATCCAGTTGTCCCTTTCCTCTGCCTGCCTGGAAGCAGAGCCCCTTTATTCCTGGTCAGAGTCTTCATTACTCGATTTTCTGTAACTGGAAAACAGAAGTCTCTTCATCAGGGTCGAAAGTACGATCTGCCCTTCTACTCTGCCCAATCAGATAAGTAATTTTCCTGGATGGATGCTTTCAGGCAGTTGTTTTTTCTTGCAATTCCTGTACCCAAGCTTCTAATCTTCAAGAAAATTCACCATCCTACTTGCTCACATCCTCTCTTGATCACACAGGAAGAACCATTGGGGTTGCACGTGGCGTGTGCCACACGTACTCTTTCACTTAAACAGAAAAAAGCTGACTCTTAATAGCTGAGGCCTTGGTTGAAGTGCTTGAGGAAGACCTGGGGTTCAGCTCATTATTGCTAGGCTGGAGATGTATGACATCAATGCAATTCAGATAAACTTTTGCCACATGGATCACGTGCAGTGGATTTAATCCAGATTTTTGGATGCCAGGTCATTATAGATCACCTTCAATACAACTAATTCACCCAGATACTGGCTACTCGCCTCAGTGTTGGTGCATTTGCTTTAGGAATTTGCAAGCTCTTCCTTGAAGGGATACCTGTTCTTCACACTTGATGGGAGTTGCTGACAAAAACTGAGGACTTAGGCATTTTTTCAAATTCCTTTGTCAATAGCCTTATCCTTAGCAAGTGATAATAGCTGCCAGGCTTCTTTACCTTCTAATTCCTGACAACTGGTCCCAAAGTGCAAGCATTGGAGTAGCCAGCTGAGAATTAGCTCACCCAGCTGAAAGCGAAAATCTTTTTGCTTATCTCACAGCTCACCTAGGGACAGGGATTGGGTGGTTTCTGTCTCATTTATTACTTCAGGTTTTCTCTCCTTCCATTCTTGTGACTACTCTGCTGCAGAAAAGGCTGCCTCTTCTGATTCTTTCTTTTGCACCCTCTTAGGAGAAGCTTCATCCATTACTAAATAATCTGACTTCCACTTCATTTCTTCTTTTTAGTTATAGGAACGACCGACATAGTGTCTGGTTTAGCCACAGCATCTGTTGGTTTTTCTCTCTTCTGCCTGAGGGTGCTGCATAATATCAAACAGTGTTTGGTATATACTGGCCGGGGCCCAGTACAGTGTGGTAAATTTTGCCTTTTTGGAATAGCCAAGCCTTAGTCATAATTCTAAATTGCTTTTTAACCTTAGACAAAACTGAAACAATACTTCTAAGAAATACCAATAGAAGTATTTTAACTACCCAAGGATGTTCAAGATACTGAGAAGTTGTTGTAATGAGGGAGAAAACATCGTGAAAGAAGGTAGCAAAGGTGCCAGTCTGTATTTCCTCCACAAGAAAACAAAACAAAACAAAAAACAAACAAACAAACAAACCCCCAAAACTCTCAGAGGAAGACGTACAATTGTTAATTGTCTCCATGAGATGGTACCTGAAGTACAGTAATGGCTTCAGTACACAGTCCAAGTAGCAGATAAAGCTCAGGGTCAATGCTTTAGTAACAAATCTCCCAGGCAAAACATCACAAATCACTACAGAGCTCAGCAAAAGCCAACACCAATCTTTAACGGGTACAGCATAAAAAAGAGCATGGCACAGATCAGATAAACTAATACAGAGAACAGACAAATCAATATTGTGACCTGCAACTGTTAACAAACAGAAATCCCTTCTAACATGCTGTGATCAATGTGTTATTATCCCAAACCCTTTGAGCCTCACGTTGGGCACCAAAAAGAACTGTCATGGTTTAGCTTAAGACAGCCACTAAGCCCCATGCAGCTCTGCGCTCACTGGTGGGACTGAGGATAGAACTGGAAAGGTAAGAGTGAGAAAACTCACGAGTTGAGATAAAGACAGTCTAATAATTGAAATAAAATAATCATCATAACAATAAATTAAATCAAAAGGAAAATAACAAAAAAAAAAAACAAACCCAGAGATAAATAAAACCCAAGACAGACAAGTGATCCAGATGAAAAATAATTGCTTGCCACCAATCAACTGATGCCCGGCCAGTCCCCAAGCCATTGCTCCCTGGGACAGCTTTCCCCTAGCTTTATACGCTAAGCATGATGTGATATGGTACAGGATATCCCTTGAGTCAGTTGGGGTCAGCTGTCCTAGCTGTGTTCCCTCTCAGCTTCTTGTGCACCACCCCCCCCACCTACTCGCTGGTAGCGTGGGATGAGGTACAGAAAAGGCCTTGATGCTGCGTAAGCACTGCTCAGAAAAAGCTAAAACATCCCTGAATTATCAACACATTTTCCAGCACAAATCCAAAACACAGGACCGTAATGGTTACTATGAAAAACCCCAGCCAAAATCAGCACAGACTGACTGGCTTTTGCTCAAACAGGGTTATTTATATCGTCATTGACTCAAAAAGCAAAATATTAGTAAGGGATGCTACTCAGGTCTTCAGTTATCTTCTATTTACAGCTATGAAAGCTCTGTATAGATCACATCATGACATTGTAAACTGAAACATAAAAATTAGGATGAACATGTTACAAACTTTTTTTTAATTGAAAGTTTTTTAGCAAAGAAATTATTAATATTATTAATGTCATAGTAAGCCTAGTTATTAGGAAAATGGTTAAAGACATGCCAGTGATATAATCTTGTAGATTAACTCTGCTGGTACAAATCTAGCTTCACCATACCTGACTTCAGTGGCGATAATCTGAATTCACACATTTGAAAGTGCTCATAAGATTTGTTGAGTAATAATTTGTTATTAAGAAGAGTCAGAAAATTAAACTTACTGATGTATGTCATATATCAAGACATAGGTTGGTTCTGGTTCTATGTAATGACTTCAAAATTCAGAAATCATTTCTAGACTCAAGCTAGAAGAACTACAGCTTGAGCTCATATTCCTTAAGACTTGAGAATAAAGTGAGAACACCTTCAGCTATCATAGTGGTGGTTCAAAGCCACTTTGGTTTTAAAGCCCGCATTAAGACCAGGGATATAGTAGAAACATAAAGCTTTCTATCTTTTCATACTTACTACAGAAGTTGGACTTTTCTAGCAACACTAACTAATGCAATGACTAATTTCCCATACGATAACAAACACTCTGAAAGTGATATAAGTCAACAGACTATAGACCATTGGCTTACATTTTGAAAGACAACTGCAGAAGGAAATGAATATAGTAATGTTTCACTCCAAAGAAAACATTGTGAAATCATCAAATAGGGTGGTAGGATTTTACTAGAGTAAATGATAATTAATTACCATATACAGTCTTCTAAAATTATATGCTGTAGTATCCCTGCCAAATTTCTACAATATTCTCATTAATGTTATGATAAAATAGCTGTCTTTTAAAAAATAGTGTACTGATTCTTTAAAGATAAATTAATATCACATTAAATTAAACAAGGCTCATTTTTTATTTTACACATGTAAGGGCAGTAAACATTTCATGTAAGGCTCTTAAAATGTCAGCAAAGTACAGGAAACATGTTACTTAGACATTGTCGAAGTCGTCATGCACTTTCTGAATAGGTATCACTCAATCACTGCTAGTTCAGTGATCTTGTATGTAAAAATGAACTTCTCTCCAATCCAGCCAGTCTCATTGTTCGATTCAGTGAGGGATGCAACAATTGAATTGTTTGTAATATCACAATCCATCACTACATGTGCAAATTTGATGACACAGTCACTGAACTGGGGTCTTAATAAAATCAAACTCGAGAAACAAGATGAACAGAGGTCTATAATAAGGACTTCACTGAGAAAAAAAACAAACCAAACCAAGACAATAAAACAGTTGTACCCATTAACTAAATACCTTGTATAAAAGCAGTGGGGACACTTTCACTGGCCAAATCTTCAAGGACAATATTTGGCCAAAGAATTAGAATAATCAAAAAGACTAAGACAATAGCACAGAAAAGCAGGCAAATACATACTCAGTTACAAGCACATGATTAAACGTACTGAATACATGTGAAATCTATGCATGTTAAACTCAGGGTTATGCTCAAGTGAAAGATAAAACTCAAAACTGCTTTTTTAAATTATTGATATTGATGCCTGATTGTAAGATCAACAAAAAGAATATTGGTTAGTCTTACCTTGCTTGGTACCTGGCTTATTCTAAAAGTATCTATGTTTCAGTTTTCATAATGATAAAAATCCAACTCCAATGTGAGTCTTTCTACTCAGAGGGCAAAAACGTGACTCATGAGTACAGTGCACGTTCTGCACAAGAATTATCTGCACTGAATCAACATCAAGACCAAGAGTGATTTAAAAGCAGCCAAAGAAGAAACAGGCTCATGATAAATAAAAGTTAGTAACTACTCTTTTCCCACCCATACATACATATATGAGTATCAAAAACACACTACAGAGCTGTTAGCAGGCATCCGCCAACACTCTGTCCTTGTCACTGATGGAAATTGAAATATATCTGTCTTGCCATTCAGCTATTCTCTAAATTTAGAGATGAACAAGTTTGGTTAAATTTGGATCAGATCACTTTCTGACTCACGTTATCCTGCAAGTTAGCAACTCTTCACATGTCACACAAAAAAAGGCCACTAAATGTAATACATAGTCTTTTACCTTTATGAGGCACTGCACACAGCCAAAGCAAGGAATAAAAAAATACGTTGTTAAACAACAGGAAACCTATACAAACAATTCCGACACAAATAGCAGAACAGTGCTTGCATGCTGAAATATGCATTCAGAGAGTCAGCTCTTTAACTAGTAAAAACTCATATAACTCCGTCATTTTGAGCAGAAGTCTCTAGATTCCCAGGCGGTGAGGCTCTACCCTTCCGTATACGAATATTTTTGTAAACAATTTTTCTTCTGCCTCTCTCACATACACAAACACTTCTAATTGCTTATTGTGTAGCAATTTAACTTGAATTTTTATAAAATGGCTGTGATGTGAAGAAAAGAAAACTAAACCCTAACATCAATAAGTGCTAATAAATATTAATGTAACATAAGCACCACTTTTATTGCAATGTTAAACCAGTTTATTATCCACAGATGAAATCAAATTGCTGCCTTTATTACTGTCAGGAATGACTTCTAAGATATTTCTATTTACTGCTTGAGTATTCATCGGCACTCTGTATTTACAGCACCTAGTCACTTTCTCTCCCTCTCCCCTCCCCTTCCTTATACATAAAATAATTTAAAAGCAATATTTTCTGATACAGTTTCCCAATTAATTTAAATACAGACACAAATGCATATTATGAGATTGGTAGTGGACCAATTGCCAAATCCTGATACTTTTATAACGCCAAGAGGAAATCTTATCATACTTGTATTTGCAATATAAACATTGAAAGAAGATAAACACAGAGCTTGCAGTGTGGTATCAAACACTCTAATTCCTGCAAATTATTTAGCTACCCCACAAACTCCACATATAACAAAAAAAAAACCCACCTTTTGACGACAAATAGAACTATGATGTTTGGCGATATTCCAAAGCGTTTCATTTCCTAAAGTGGTGCCTTTTATGAAAGTAACAGTACATGTAGAATAAGTGGATTTTTTTTAATGCATCCTGTAATTTAGAAAACCAAAGAGATGATTTCCCCACCCCCAAGGTTGATCATCTTTCATTATTACAAACTGCACTTCAAGTTTGAATCACACAGCCCTCAGATTTTCTGTCCATCCCCTCGCAGTCTTGCTCCCCCATTTTAAATAGAACTAACTTGAAAATTCTGACATTTTCAAGAATACTTGCCTGGTAATTTCTGTGAGGCACCGACAGCCGTCAATTACAATGAAATAGCTACAGTGCATTACCATTTTTAGAGCATTCTTTGGTCTTCTGAAGTGAATCAAAGCTCTCCATGGGAGCTGCTCTGATTAATGTCTAAACAATAATGTGCTATAAACTCTCAGCATTAGAAAAAGGGACTCGAAACTTTGTTTACACAGGTGATACACAAGCAGGTATGAAAATACCACAGAAACTTCTGTAAGGGGACTATCTATATATTCCTACATTTTAAGACTTTCCTTATTAGGAAGTCAAAAGAGCTTCACAGAAAAGGCATGAAATTCAAGCAAATCTGCTTCACTCCTTTAACCTGGTCTCTTTTGTTTGGTTCTCTACACACAGGCCAAATGGCAACTTTTTGGCTATAAAGCCCTAAATACAGAAACAATCTGAGAGCTCCATCATTCTGCAGCAGCAGGAATCATTGACAAAACCAACTACCTTCAGTTAATCACTCATGTTCCTCGGTACAGACTCATCCTAGACACTTACAGGAGGACAATCAATTCCATAAACACTGAAGTAGCATATCTGTATCCTCATCCCCCTTCACATGAATCTGCAGAGGAGATATTTCGTGACACAAAGGTTGCAGAGGACAGAACCACAATACGGTCTCCAAAACTGGGACATCCCATTATTTCCTGGTCATTCAAGTTCTTGCAGCATGGTGTTTGTTTGCCAATCCCCACAGAAACTAATCTGGAAATGGTGCTCCTAGATTCTTATAATAAAGCAGCAGACAGTCTGTGTGAGCCCACTTTTGCTTAACCTTTCCTGCTGAATACTCCACCGCCTTCGCTGGAAATTTTTGTCAATGTAAGGAATACCATGTTGGGCCTAATCAGGATTTATTCAGTTCCTGAGAGTCTTGATTCAGTCTTTGATATCAGTGGGTGTTTGACCCTATTGTAGACCAAATGAAAATGCAGATTGAGAAAAGCAGAAATCCATTCACTTTAGATGTATTGACCATACATGAACGTCTGCAATATTTAAAAGGAAGCCGTTTATAATCAGGAAGCATAAGTGCTTATTCTGAATCTGACATTTAAATATCCCATCAACAGCAACCAGCATTGCAAAACGGTTTAATTAACCTGAAAGGATGTAATTTTATGCTATTTAGCAAGAAATACAAATTTTAAAGTGCTTTTATGCCATGTAGAACAGAGTAGTAAGGCCAAATCCTGCCCTTAGCTACCCATATTTAAATATGGAGTAAATTCATGTTCCTCCCTTAATAAATCTGCAAATAAGACAGTCTAAATACAAGCAGACTCTGTCTCACATACTCTATAATCCATTTCCTAAAATTACCATGCTCTTTACAGCATTCTAATTGTAGAGTTAAAAGTTACTACAGCCCCAGTGACAGAATGGATGGCTGGATGGTGCATGGAGCTGTGAATCCTTGGCATTTCCCCTTCTCTCGTCTTTCCTTTATTATTGTTTTTAATGTATCTTGACCGAGACACTTCTTCCACATTTACCAGTATCTTCTCAAGATAACTTGCTTGAAGCTACAATCCAAGAGATGGAGTGTGGGGTACCGAATCCTTTGAGGTCCAAAACTAAGACAATCCAGTATCTTTATCCTACTTAAACTCACACTAAGTGTAGCTGACATACTTCTGAAGCCTGAGAGGTGTGATTCACTGGATGAAATGTTGGACTGTGATAAACGAATCTGGGCTCTCTTCTGCTGTTTAACCCTAGAAATTTCTTAATCTCTGCACTCTGATTCCTCCACAGATTTTGTCTTGTTGCTCTTTAGTAGACGCTCTCTCCAATGGGTAAGCATTCAGTGTGTGCCATGGAGACCAAACAGGAAGGCTAATTGAGTGATTAATATGCTAATAAGACTCTGTTTCAACTGTCTGCTCTATAAAGGCATCTCTGTGTCCCCAGGCAAGACACTTGAACCCAGGTACCACAAGCAGAATTTCCAACAGGATTTAGGAGAAAGAATACTTCAGCCTCGACTCTACCTCTGTCTGTCGCATCTCTGCAAAGCTCTTGACGTAAAATTCCCCATCTAAGCTTCTGTTCTTCACAGCAGCTCAAGTGGGATCCCAGAGAAGGATTTTGGTCCTTAGGAGTTCCCCTCAGGTTCCTCTAAAAGTGTCTAGTAGGAACACATTTGGAATTTCTCTGCCTACAGTAACTCTGGTTTACAAGTCTATTATCATGATAGCATGTGCAGTACCACAATAATCTCATCCTTGGGCCAACCTGTTCAAATCTTCCTGCCACAGACTTTCTGTCTAGGTGTCTCCTGTACTGTTATTTCTAATAGAAGACTGTTGCCACATCAAGCTGCCTTTATAAACTGGCAGAAGGAGGTAGCTCAGAGTGCTAATTTAGCCCTGGCAAGAGACCCAGACATTTCATATTTGAGGAGACTGTAAAAATCAGCACAACTTGGGGAAAACTGGTATGAACTGTCACCTGCACAGAGCAATCATTGCTCTGTTCTTCCAGGAGCGACATCCAGAAACCAGTGCAGTGCCACATGAAATGAAGATCAAGTAAGCTCTCAATAAAACTATTCAGCACCTTGAAATTGCCATTGCTGATCAACTCGTATCTGGAAAAAGACAGAACTGGTGTGATGGTAAGACCAGAAGTCATGGACTCCAGAAATGCAACGATTTCTTTGGTACGTTATAGACAGCTTGATATACTGCTGATGACAAGAAGACTGACTGATGGTCCTCCTGTGCATTGCCAAAATGACCAGGGTAATCATAATCCATAATGCAACATCTTCCTTTTTCCCCTCTCCCAGATCTATGCAGAGCCTCTGGATCTTTTCTTTTGTCCTTCCCTGTGCTCATTAGTTGACATTTCTGCCTCCATCTTGGCACACTACACACAGCATTGTGGATGCTGAAGACTGAGCAGCAGATAAAAAAGTATGAGGCAGTAAAGTGCTATGACAAGAGCTAAAAGAGGCTGTAGTACGCTCCAAGGACTTGTGGGATAGTTCTTGTTCACAACGATGTTGTGTGTAGCATGGACATCTCTGAGGCCTTCTCAAAATGACCAAAAAGGCCAGGTAGCATGGGTGGCATATAGAGATCCTGTCTAAGGCAACCCTTGGGAGCGTCCTGTGAAGGAGCGTAAATGGATCCATTATTTCTCAGTTTTCCAACAGCAAAATGGGGAATAATAGCACCTTAGTCATAATAATTTCATATTGTGAGCATAAATTAATTATTGCCATGTACTCAGACACTGTGATAACATGGATCATAAAAAAAAAAAGCTAGATATGGACACATAACCAATACAGATAAATATATCTATAAATAAAACCTCTAAGTACTACTGTAATACAAATAATAAATAAAAGCCAAAAAGACTTAGTCATACATGCAGGTGGATTTTCAATTATGGAGGAAGCACTTTTACAGAGAGCAGAGTGGAGCACATTAACTGGGCTGGTGAAGAAAAAGGTAATAAATCATTCTACAAATAAATTATTCTGAAAAATGACCATCACAGGGAGAGGTATGTTCTTAAACTTCTGGAATGCATTTTTCCTAATAAATTGAATACACAGATAGCTAAGAAGTATATATGAGCATCCTCCTACACATATAAAAGCCACGTTTTCCTGAAAAAAAAAAGTATACCCAGGTAGCCTGCTCTATCTAAACACGGATGCAAGGTAGTTGTTTGAGCTGTGCAGTTAATGAAGCATTTGTGAAGAACAGTTTACTATCTTGCCAAGAATTTATAGCACTATAAATCCTCACACTGTATTTTACTTTGAAATAACCTCCATGTATAGACAAGCCACATGACACAACAGCACGTGCATGGGGAACCTTGCCAAACTTTTCTCAAGTTGACCCAGGGAATATATGTGTGGGAAAGAAAGCACAGAGAGGAGCAAGAGGCACATTTTATGCTGTTGCTTGTGGAATCCTGATGGACAGGGAGTCAGTGCCTTACTAAGAAGCTTTCTAAGAGCCGCACAGAGTAATAGGGCACATAGCATCACAACTGGATCACAGACCAGACAGCTCTTTTATTAACAGCAGTATCCAAACATTCCTGCATCTAATATCTACTTCATACTTTCGAAGCCTCTGGAACTTAGGGTAGGTGACCAGTACACATACAGCACATGACAGGTATATACAGAGACTATTGTTTATGTTGACAAATCAAGAGCCAGTTCTGGCAGCACTCTCACTCCAGGGTCATGGGTAAGTTTAAAGCCAGCAAAGCCAGGCTTTAAACAGAGAGGACAGTTAAGCTAGCTGCAAATGTCTCTCTGGAACTAGAGAAGTGGAGTTGCCTGAAAAGCAAAGGTTACCTTGAGCAGTACATGGCATACTGCTTCTAGGACATCAACTACCTCTGCAGAGCCACTCTGTGCCATATTGCTGTGGAACAACTTTGCGTGTCCATATCACGGTGATTCACGGCCCAGTGCAGATATGCCCTTCCAGTGCCTTTTTTCCTTTCACTGCAGCTCCTGAAATGCAGACGAGTGGTCTGACAGCTGTATTCCCTCCCCTTCTTTGCTTGTTCTCCCAGTAGCTGGCTGATCCAACTGTCTCTCAAACAGCCAAAAGGCTTTCTGCTTTCCCTAAACGAGGTTCTGGGATGCCTGCTGGCCCTCAGATTTGCTATTTAGAAGAGAATGAGGAGGTAGCAGAGGGGCATTTTCTTTACCCGGTACACTGTTCCAGCACAGCAGATGGAACTTTGTCCTTCAGCAAAGCAACCTCAGATCCTACTTTCAGTCAGGAAATGGCAGATAGGATAGGAAATAACAAATATCACACAAATACAATGACAATAAAAATATAATTTGAGATATCTGGATTAAAATCTCTTTATATCTTATCTCTGAATACTTTGTACGTACAGGCATGCTGATATCCTACAACTATCTGGTAGCTCTAGGGCATTCTCTATACAGTATGGCAATAGCTATCCTCTGAAGGCAATGTACTTCTAGCATCTATACAGCATATGCCAGCAAAATTCAGCTTATGCCAGCAAAATTCTGCTTTTGCCAACATAACTTGCTCCAGATGATCCAAATGAAGCTCTAAGCTTCATTTCTCTAAGCAGGAGAAAGAGCTACACTCATGACATCCCTGCATGTACACTTTCATCAATGTAGCTCCATCAGTCATGCCTTTATACATTGGATTGACACTGAAAGGCTGCCAAGGAGTAGTGTAGACCTAGTGCTAGTTTCTGGAGCTCACCATTTCTAGTGCTTACAGATTCTAACCTTTGTTAACACTGCAATGCTGCCTGCTTCTAAAAAAGCATGTGATAAAGACATAAACAATCTTCCAGTATCTGTTATGTGTGTATTTATTTAGATACCTTTTTTCCATGCAGATATGGCTTCCATTACAGTCAACAACATTTCAAAGTCACTTTAAAAATCTACTGGTTAAACAACAGCCTAAAATGAAAGTGCTGACATGCAGCAGCCCGAATGAAAATTCTGTAACAAACTCACATTTAATCCTATCTATATTTGAAAGTTCTGTATTTAGATTAGAGTGTTTGATGACCTATTTTTTCCTGCTGAGTTTCATTTAGCATTTCACTCTTCCTGCTAGATACCACTTGAGATGACCATATACACATCCTGATCCCCTTAAATGCTTTCAAGCAGAAACCACCGTTCAGAAACTCATAACACTACATTTCATGCCTTTGCCCTTTCCTTCACTTTGCAGATGCAGAGGAATAGGCTATACCGCACTAGTAATCTCATTTATTACTATCGGCTTGCCACCTTAACGCAGTTTGCAGAAGGCTGTCATTATCCTCCATCTCACAAACTTTACACCTTTCAGCAGAAAAAAAAAAAGAAAAATAACTTTTCTGAGTCATAACAATGCCACAAAAAGAAGAAGAAGAGAAAGTAAATGCTTATTAATAAATGTCAACAATGAAATTTCCCTCTGACAGTACAGTGCTAGTAGCTAAGGTGTTACTGCTATTGATTTGTAATCACCATTCCAGGAATAATCAAGACTACTGAGCAGGAAGTAGGAATAGATTTTTTTTTCATTAGAACAGAAAAAGAAACCTTGCAAAACAAATTTAATTTGGGTGGAGAAGGGATAATTAACATACAATCCAGCACTAAGCTTCCTGACAGCTTAGGACCAAAGGTCGGCTTGCATTGTTTTTTTTTTTACATTTACAATTTAATATTTCTAATTGTTTTTATCAATGCCTGCTGACTGTTCTCAAAAGATGAAGCCACTATAGCACTCTGCTCCAGAAACTTGCCATTGCTCAGCTTGTGCTTCCCTAAATTACTAACATAATCAGAGATAATAAAATCCAAAACAACAGCTGTTGGAAACTTGCAATGTGAAGAAAAACACTGGACCTCTTCCTCGAGTAAAACCAAGGCAAACCTAAGTGCTGGACAATACCTCCATGCTATTCTAATAATAGAAAGTGTTTGCTTAAAATGAAGCTGGTCTTTGCAGAAGTTGTGATGCCAGGGCAAACACTGTTTCAGGGTTGAGAGGACATACAATACAAGCATGTACACAAGTGTCAGGGCTTCGCTCCAGCAGGTTGCAATACACTGCTGGCCACAGCACACCTAGGGATGTGGAAGGTACAAGTGGGACTCGTTTGCCCTTTGGAAAAGGTCATCAGGAAGCACCAGAGATAATTCTTTTCCTCTAACAACACTTGCAGAAGTGTTGCAGTCCAATGTTCTAACTGGCGCTGTTCTCCATCACCTGCAACTGCATTTCCACTATTCAGGCTAAATATTTAAATGTTATTTCAAGCTTCTTCCTTCACTGCTTTGATTCTTTTCTTTCTTTGGCTCCTGACAGTGACAGTAAAAGATAGTCTTTCACAAAATGATACACCATTGAAACACTGAAACTTTTATCTTTGATATGATTATCCTTTATACAGTTATTTCCCAGGATTCTAAGAAATATCTACTGGAATGCTTCAAGCATCTTTTCAATAAAGCAAAAACAACGCCTTCAAAAAAGGAAATTACCCTGCACAAATACAGAGCAGAAATTCAAAATCGAATTCCCCATGCCACTACTTTAGTCTAACAGCTAAAACAACACCACTTCTTCAGAAAAAGAGATAGGACAACTTGGTTCCCTAAGAGGTTAGATGTGCTTTCCATTTGTTAGCGGATGCAGTACGTGATGGTCATCCCCTGCCTGGTTTTTAGGAGGGGGATTCCTGGGTATGAAAAAGCCTCATGCATTCCAATGTAACCTCAATTTACAATGTCTCCAGGTACAGTCTGCCTGTTGCCTTCACCCGTATTCGTGTTCTTCACTGATTCTTAGAGGTTCACATCCTGAGCTTGTGAAAGAGAACTAAAGAACAAAAAAAGCAGACCACTGAAGTCTCTATGTGCAGAAAGTAGAAAGCAAATCCCCATTTTCAACATTAGCATTACTCTTCTCCAAAGTTCTAGGAAGGCTTGGTCACTTTTTTTGCATTTTAACTTCATTAGCATCATCTCCCTCTATTAACGTGCACCATGACTGGAGTAAAACCTCTCTTTTGCAGCTGATAATGGACTGCACAAAACAATGTGTCCAGGAAACAGCACCTCCTTCTCTTTTGCCCTCCTCTTGCTAATTCCATCCATTAATTTCCTATCTAGATTACAGTGTACTTTAAAGCACTAAACATATACAGAGATACACAACTGCACCTGGAAACGACAGCCTGACGGCTCCTGTACAATTTGTGCTTTTGCTTCTTCTCCCCAAGTGCGGGAAGGTACCAGCACCACTGTGAAGCGGAGGTTCCCCCCCCAGCACCAGAGGGTACACCAACCAACTCCTCCCTACCTACCTCCCTCCCTCCCTCCCTNCCGCAGCGGCGGCGGGGTCCGCAGCGCACCGCCCTCCCCCCGCGCCCGCCCGACGTTACCTGGGCGTTGGAGCCGAGCTCGGGCGGGCGGCGGGCGCCCACCAGCTTGGCCGTGGTCTGCAGGTTGATGGGGGCGGTCTGCGGGGGCTCCACGCTGGCCGCGCTGCAACCCAGCCCGCCGTTGAGGTGCGCCGTCACCATCGCGATGGGAGCCTTGGCCGGCAGGACGGAGATGGCCAGGCTCTGCCCGGGGCTGCCGCTGCCGCTCCCGCCGCCGCCGCCGCCGGGTGCCTTGAGGAGCGCTGGGACGCCGCCGGGCTTGGCGCTGCCGCTGGCGCCGCTGCTCACCAGCACGGCCGCGGGGCAGCTCCGCACCGCCAGCTTCTGCCGGGGGAGAAAAAGGGAGAGACAAGGGGCATCGTCACCCGCCGGGCTGCAGTCGGACCCCGGTCACCCGCCCGGCCCAGCCTGGCTTCAGCGGCTGAGCTCCCTGCCGGGCTCGGCTCCTGCCAGCACGGGTTTGGGTTGCTTGCTTATTTTTTTTAACTTTATTTTACTTTTTCTTCTTGGAAGGACAGAGGAGCGGGCATGGAAAGGCTGCGCTTCCCCTGCTCGCTCGGGGACTCGTGGTTTCACCCGGGGTTTACAAAGTTGTTGTTTTGTTGTTTGTTTTTTCCCTTTGGTATCTGTTTATGCCCGGAACTAACGATCCTAGTGTAAATCTAGATAATACCGCAGCTTTAATTACCAATAAAAGGCTTAAAGAATGTTATTTTCGACTTTATTTTCCTTTAGTCTGAAAATTCCTTAAGCCTAGTCTTACTGGACTAAGCTTACTTACTGACTTACTTGACAGTGGTTTGCTGTTTTGGGGTGGTTTTTTTTTCCATTCCATTCAATTTTTCCATTTAACTTTTCTTTCCAGTGTTGTTTGGGTTTTTTTTGCAAGCTAACTTTTCTCCATAGCACCCCCTTTACCTTGCAGTTCTCCATTTTTCTTAACAGTTGTACTTTTAAAGCTCGATAGAGTGGCTATTTTGACAGCCGTAATAGGAGGACATTGATGGTGATCTTGTTATAGTATCTCTTACATGACTTGTATTTGAGATTTCTATAGGCACTGTCAAATTGCCATATGGTACATGCCGGTGGCTGCACTTTTTAAAGGAAAAAAAAATCCCTTTTATAGAGTTACTGCACTTTAAAATAATCTCAGAAGCTGTTCTTATTCATGCCATTTAGGCAGGTTAGCTGTATGTGCAAAAAAAAAATGTGCTGGTTCAAGCCTCTTTTGAGACTTTGAAGTATTAAATATCTAATTTTCACAAGAGTTGACATCAAAGGTACTTAATCCTGCAAAGGCTTCTAACTTCATTTGCTGACCAGTCCTATTGGATTCAATGTGATTACATCTATGTGTAGCTTTGCAGGAGACCACCGCCTGCCTAGGTCTGGTGCTGGACTATTAAAGTAACTAGGAGTTTTGTCACTAACTTGCTTATTTAAAATACAGCATGTGTGTGTGTGTATGTGTATATATATCTGTGTGTATATAAAGTCCCAGACATGTTTATTTCTTTCCAGAATCAAGGCTGAAAATTGTATTTATAGGCATAAAGTAGAAGCTTTGTAGTACAAAACTAACAGACTTCTAAGAAAATACCTTCCTTCTTACCTTTAAATCCATTATACACTTTAAGGCTCTAAAGCCTTAATTGTCAAATATTTTTTCTCCAGGAAAATGTTTGTGTTTATGCAAAATAGCAAGCGTGCACTTTATAAGAGATACCTGGTTCATATTTAAATATAAAGAAATGATTTTTTTAATGTCAGCTTTAGTATAACCATGACCATATAAAGTGTTTTAAGCTTTGTTCATTTTTGCCTTTACTTTTCATTCTCCTAAGAAAGTCATCCCAAGAAAGCACAGGCAGTATGTTTTTCCTGAGACTATGATGTTGCATGCTATACATGTGTTGAAGGTGAAAGAACTTTTCTTTCCATACAGAAATACACCTCTCTGTTAGTTTAAAAGTACTCAAGTGAAAGCCAAGAAGCTCAGGTGCATTTTATGCAGGTGGAAAAAAATGCTTATGACAAAATTCCACCAAACTACAATTTCTTCCTAGTACAGTTTTTCACTGGTGGTCCTTGTACTGAACCAAATGCCCCAGTGCTCTGGTGCTACAGATGCAAAACAACTGCATATAGGACAGCTGAACACCGCTTCTCCCACTTGACTCAACCTGTACAGTGATACCAAGCCTTCAGATTACGAGTTCAGCTTTGTTGTTGTAATTTTTTTTTATTTATGTCATGTGAAATACACTAAAAGCTCACAGGCTTTCCAAAAAATGCTGCGCTTGCTTACAGTGCTATAAATCCATTACTGAACAGGTAGTCCAGGAGTGAAATCCTAGCACTGCTGTGAATATCCAGAGAATATCTGCTACTGACATCACTAGTATCAGAATTTCTCTTTTGTTGTTTTTTGGGGTTTTTTTGTGAAGCTAAAAACATTTCTTAATCCTGATAGGTCATTGTATTGATGAAGTGTCTTTTAATGTTTGTCCTTGAACGTGTGAATATTTGGATTACTGAAAGA
This sequence comes from Urocolius indicus, assembly GCA_013401255.1. Lineage (NCBI taxonomy): Eukaryota > Metazoa > Chordata > Aves > Coliiformes > Coliidae > Urocolius > Urocolius indicus. The sequence continues at coordinate 139,994 of WBNH01010170.1, forward strand.
GAAACTTCTCACATAAATAATCAGTGTTACTGTACTGGTTTCATGTATCATTTAAAATAAAATTCCTAATATATAATATTCTAGCAGTAGTAATACAGCCTTACTTTCCTCTCAGGAACAGAAAACAACTAAGCAAAGAAAACTTCATGATCCCAAAAGATATACAGTCCCTGCTAGATTAGAGAGGAAAGCAAGTAAATAAGTAGAAGTGGATTATGGCTTTCCTAAAAAAGTTCAATAGCAAGTATTTGCTTTTCGTCTTGTTCCAAAGGAGGAAATTTTATCAGGAAGTCCAAAAGCAGATATTTTGTAAGCAACCAAACAAAATTGGCTGAGGAAATAAGAGCTACTGCTTGTTTTGTTCTAAGTTGAGATAAATATTAAATGCTTAGAAAACTAAACATCTCCTCATGGCAAACTTTCATCTTAATTTAGGTTTGGGAGGCTTTTCTAAGTAAATACAGGGGGTAAATTGTGTCCCTATGATAGGTTTGATTTCAGTTACCTCTCCAGGGATCAATGCTATACTAAATTTATTTAAATAACTGCAAATTTTAGAGACTATATGTGGAAGTATATACAATGGGTCAGGTGCTCAAGAGTAGCTTCCAGACGAGAGTTACAGAAGAATTGTCTGTTTGAGGAAAAGCAGCCATAGTGTCATCTTCTGTGTCTCATATATTAACTTTTGGAAAATGTACCTAACCAACACTTTAAAAATACTTCCCTTAATCAGATTACATTAGTTAGGAGATGAGCTATTATACTTTTTTTTCTTTGTAATAACCGTTTTTACTTTATACCCCCATGAAGACACCGACAAATGAGAATTGGCAGAAACAAAGATTATGATTTCAGAGATTAAAACAAAATCCTCAACAAAACCTACATCTGCTGTATTCTATTTCTGCCAGATTAATTAAAAGAATAGTCTTGGTTTCTAAAGAGAAAGAAAAACTGCATTTTGAGAATCAGTCAGCATAACATATTCTCTGACACTTTTAGAATGATGAATAATAAGAAACTTAGCAAGCTTTGGACACCGCAGCTGAAAGCATGTGCTGATGTAATGGAAGAGCCAAAAGAGGAAAAAAAAAAAAAAAAAGAAAGAAAAAACCAAAAAAGAAAAATATTGGCTTTGCATGCTGGAAAGCAGGTCGCTGCTTCTCATCCACTGCATAACAGTCTTCACAATACACCAATTTTGAAGCAGCGCCTTTTCAATAGCAACACAACTTTCATTTTCACTGCAGGATGCCACAGGCAAACCGGAGTTTGAAATATGTATGCCAGTCACACGCAAACACACTACAATGTGCTGGAAAGCTGCTGCTTGTTTATGATTTCCCATCTTGTACATGGCACTGTCTCAACTATTCAAAGCAGAGCTAATATTTTTTTTTCCAAAAGTATCAAAATAACTGGCCTTTCTGTTTACTTGTACATGTACATCCTCTCTCCACCCCCTCCTTCCTGTCCGGCTCTGTGCTGTAAAGGTTTGCAGGTGAGAAGGCAACCAGGCAGCGGTTTCAGCCTCCATACTAGCAGTTACTCAAACTCCACATCTTCCATCGTGCACCGTGAATCACTCCATTTAGTGAATAAAGAAATGGAAAGAGCAAAGGGACAAAGAATGAAAGGCGGCTGTGCTGCTGTGGTACACACACTGAGCGATACAGTATGAGTGTGCACCTACACGTGCACACGTACTCCAGCCAGACCCAGCACGGACAGCGTCACTTTTAGCATCAGGGTTTGGTCCCCTCGTTTTCATGCTGCTGCAGCTTACATCATGTCTTCAAAACCTTACTGATCTGATGTCAATTTCACTTCAAGCACACATCTCAAAACAAGAACACAGTCATATTCTACAGTGGGGGAATACTCTGCTACTGGCTGCTGTGGTTTTAAAATAGATGCGCGCCTCTCAACAAACCTTCAAACATTTTCCTAGTAAAATATGAGACCTGTTTAAAAAGGACCTAAAATTCACTGTCCATTGCATTTCTATTTTAACACCTACACGCTGTAGATAGAGACTTCAGTCCATTAATCTTTCTACAATGATGCTCGCCTGACAAAGCAGTTTTGCTGTGAAAAACTGCAATTGTTCTCAGAGCAGTATCAATTCTTTTCCTGCGCGGCCCCATGCCTAAGAGAAAACATTTGGAATAACCCCGAGAGTTTATTTAGCTTGCAGAAGACTGGCAATCCACTTTCCAACCAAAATGATCGCTTGTCAATTAATAATTTAACATTCGGCACTAATCTAAGGCTCTGCATGCAAAACAGCTGAACAGACTTCTCCAGCAATGAGGGCCATGACCTCTGTTCATTTACTCAATTGTCACAATGAAATTATCTTGAACTATAGGATATTTAATATTCAAAGACTGGCAACACACAAAGGCATTATGGACAGGCACCTCCTATGGCACTTATAGTGTCTTAGGATTTTAATAGAATACTACGAATTTCCAGGTATTTCTCATGTATTTCTGAGTTGCTGCATACATATATGGCTGATCTTGCCTGATGTGCACTTCAAGTCATGAACTGACCACCTGCACAACTTTACTCAGTGAAACAGAAGCAAGAAGTGCTTTGGCTGAGTGTACGTATGTACACGTACAGGGGCACCCACAGCAATTTGCTGGGTGTTCATGGAGGTGAAAGGGTCCATAGACTGTATTTTATTCCTGTATTTTAATGCAGACTTGCATTAAAAATGCTTCCCCTTGCACACAACCCTTGCATGTCAGGTTGCTTGTCCCCAGAGAGAAAGGTGCTAAAACAGGTTTTCAGACAAGCAAGAATGAAGACCCTCGCATAGAAAAGTTTTATGCGCAGTTCCTGAAACACTGTACTTCTACCTAACGGTGTTCAAGATTTGCAACCTAGGAGAAGGGGGAGGAGCGTTTTAAGGAAGGCTGGGGTAGTTACTCCTGCCAGTCTTTCTGTAAATGATCTGTCAGTTTGATGCAAGTGCTCTCCCTTCGATGTCCAAGCTGGGGCAGGGGGGAAAGGATGAGGAGAAAAGAGAGGAAGGAGAGGAAATTACTCGACAAAAGTATTTTTAATGACCCCAAGAGAAGGGTCACTGCGGCACGGGGTGAAGTATGGTACCCGGGTACAGGGACCACAGGTACCCGGGGACTCCTCCTTCTCCTTGGCTGCTCCATGCAGCAAAACCCCGCATGTCCCATCCCCTCCTACCCGCTCTTTCCTAAAGAAAGCTCTCAAAAATGCAATTAATAAACAAGGACAGAGTGAGTGCCCAACAAGGTGGAACTGGGTGTTAGTTTTTGTCAGGAGGCTTAAAAAGAAAGAGATGAAGAAAATCTAGGACTCGATCGGGACGGCCTTTCCAAGGGGCGGACTTTCAGGCAAAGGAGGCTGAGTGTGAAATGCGGGCAGGGAGGTTTACGTGTGCTGAAGTACAATCTCAGCTTTGCTGCTTTTTTTTTTTTTTTTTTTTTTTTTTTCTTCTTTTGTCTGTTGGTTTCTTCTCCTTTTTCTTTCTTGCCTTTTTTTTTTTTTTTGACAACTTCCTGCCTGCTTGTCATTAGAAGTATGAATGTATTCCTTCCTCTCTATCAGATCTCAGTTAATTAGCCATCGCTGCGGCAGGCTCAAGGATTTAAATTCAAAGTGAAACTCATTCTAATCAAAACTGCAGCAAACTGGGGGTTTTGTTTGACTTTAACCTGAAAGTCAGTTATTGTACCGCTGATGTACATACCACATTACCAGCTGAGTGCTTTCAGCATCCCTCTATCAGTGTGAAATATTTAATCGGCACAAGGATCCAATCAGCACAGCAGAGGGGAATCTAGCGTGTGCATTAATTTACTTTCAGTTGAAAAGCAGTAAAGCAGGTCAGAAACATATAACCTTCTCCCTTCCCCCCTCTCCTCTTTCCCCTCCCAAACAAACACACAGCACATCAGAGGAGTTTTGGCGGCGGGGGAGGGAATGAAAGCCACCCTGTATGAATCCAGATTGGAGAGTCAGACAATAAATTAGCCATTCCTGCCAAAGAATGACAAACACTGCCTGGAACAGAAGAGGGGAACAACCGCCCCCCTCAAACATACCCTTCGAAATCCCCTCTCAAATTAATTACATTTGGTAATTGTTTGTTTTTTAATCTTTGACTCTTTTTAAGCTAGAAAGATGGCTGAATGATTACCCCTTCTGTGTATGACATTAATTAGAAAGAAAGCAAATGCCAGGAAATAATGAAACAGTCTTTCTATTAAGGTGCAATGGCTTTGGATTTTCTGACCAGCCACGTTCTCTAGGAAAGGCTTACTGGTATAAAAAATCTGGTTTAGAAGCATTTCCAAGCACATTACTGATTTTATATATTGCAGAAGCATACTGCAGCTCAGAAAAGCTAAACTTTCTCCACTACCAAATCTACCCGTTGTACTTCTCGCCTGTTCTCTGAAGACAATCAAGTTCCTTATCTCCCTGATATTGTAATGAGAATATCGACATGCAGTTTTCTTTCACAAGGGATCATTTACAACGCGAAGGTTACGTGAAGAAACTTGAACAATCCTGCAAGCAAAACCATCACACAGAAATGAGACAACAGGCAACGATTAAAGTTGCACCAACCTCCCCCTCCACACACCAGCTCGTGAATCTGTTGCGGTGAAAACTGTCAGCGTGGCTGCTTTCCAGGACAGGGCAGCAAGGAAGAATTAGCAGATTTATGTAAAGAGAGAATTTCCTGAGCTGGTAAATACCCTAATAATGGTAACAGTGGGCTTAGAAAAGCACATATTCACTCAAGTGCAATTAGCCTTTAATTTCTGAAACCATTAAACAGCTTGCTGACTGAAAAAAAAAAAAAAAGAAAAAAGACGCATTTTCAACTGTATTGCTAACTGGCAATCCGCTCGTCAAAGCTCAGAATTATCTGCTTAGTGACTTGTAAACAGCACTTTTTAACTAACAAGGAGTTGGGGGGGAAAGAGGACTGATATTAAATGAGAAAAGTCAGATTCGTATTATGGAACATTCTGGAAGTGCCCGTGCATCTTGAATAAGGCGAGGAAGGGGGAGCTAGGGTGGTGTGTTTTGGTTTGGTTTTTTTTTTTTTTTTTAATAACCTCACAAATAATCCCTCCTCCTTTCTCTCTCCCAAACCATGTCAATGATCAAGGAAATGAGAACAAGGCGCTTGATTCACAGCTGACTCTCTCTTCTTGTTACATCAGATCAAGAAAAAGCCGTCTAACAGGGCGGGGGCAGATTTCTGCAGGGGAAACAAACCTACAAGCTAGCATTTTGTCTCCTACTCCTATTAATTAGCCCGCTTTTCTGTCAGAAACAGAGCTTTTAAAACTTGCAACAGAGTTATGCATGTGCCCACTTGCATATACGCATCCAGAAAATTAAATATTAGGTATGTAAGACAACCCCCTGCCAAAAAATCTTCAAGAAGAGAGTGGTTGGTTTCCTATTTTATTTGATGGCTGGATCTCTTTCTTTCCCTTAATCCCGAGAAAAACTGCATAGTAAACTGCAAATAGAAAGATGCAACCCGCACTAAGCCTCCTGTTAATGACAGCCTTTGGATGGGCTGCATTGTGCACTGGATCAGCTCCGTAGCTGCAAGCCTACAGCTCAGTCTGCACATCTATGAAATGCCTCTTTTAAACCTAAATTTACAACAAAGGAAAACTTTGGCTTGATCCCACTTCGAATAAACCAGAAAGTATACAGGCATCCTCTTGGCAGGTCAGAGGAGATTTTAAATGGCTCCCTGCTGTGTAACATGGGCTTTCCCCTAGCCCCAAAGCTGGAGTTCTACTTGCCATTAGCAGCTCGAAATTTACATCCTTTTGCTGTTGCCAGCTTAAGTTTCCCATGATTTGCTACATCCCGTGCATTCAAGAGGACGGCATTCATCTGGCTCATTTAATGTCAAAAAGCAAAACCAAGTCTCTGCAAACAAATACACACAAAAAATCCCAAAACCCAAGTAAACACCATATAATCACTAATGTGCTTCTAATTTAAGTTTTGAAAAAAACAAAGGCAGAGTGATTAAAGGCCAGGAGCATGCAGCTCAGCATATGGAGCCACAGTAAGTGCCCTAGAACAAGTTGAATGTTTCCATTGTGTGAAAGACTCATTCATTATAGCTACAAGATGCAGTGCAGACATTTGCATTTTTAGAGGGGCATCTTGTCATTTTTAGATAAATCATAGGATCCAGATCCTTTCTAAATGGACTCAAAGCTTGCATTTCTTGATATCCTGTCTCCTTTTGTTTCAGTACTCTGCCTCACTATTTTCCTTTCCTCTGCATGAATGTCATTAAAGTTTGCATCCTGGTATGTCTCCAGACCAAGATGTGAACTCAGGGGCTTCTCCTTTTTGCTTAAAAGTATGCTTCTTTCTATGATCAAGCAAGGCAAAAAGAGATGCAACTGCATGCAATCAGAAACACAATAAATTAGAGTAATTTATTGTATCATTTCAAAGCTGCTGCCTCCTGATTCACATTTCCATTTCTTTGATTTCTCCCTCCTTCACCCCAGCTTAAAATCAAATTTGGAAATGCACATCTGCCTTGGTGTGGCAGAAAAAAAAAAAATCTGGTAATACAATAAACTAAACCAAATCCTTTTTTTTTCTTTTTTTCCCCTCTTTTTCTCCACATAACACAGAATCCTCCTGAAATGAACAAATGTAACTGTGAATAGATACAGACTTCCCATGGGATCAAACCATCAGTTCCTCGGTATACATATAAAGAAGAAAGAAGTTAAATGGTTGCATTTCCCCCAAGGGAAGTCAGAGCTTCAGTTGTGAAGCATTCCCATCAGAAATTCTGGATAAGTTGCCAAAAAAAAAAAAAAAAAAAAAAAAAAAAAGAAAGCATATAATCCCTGCCTCCTCTCCAGACCTTGTACAGACGTTTCCCCAGCAATTCTACACATGCACATTTCATAACGACAGCACAAGCTTTCAGTATTACTGTGTTACTCTGGAGTGATTACTGTTTTCCAACGGCAGGCATATTTGCATGGTAGTCATGAAACTGCTCGGAGCAACCTTTCAATTTTCTGACACTCCAAAGTATAGCTTTGGTGAAAGCAAACAAAGCGTGAGAGGAAATAAAGAGCCCAAACCGAGTGCCTCTGTCTAGGCACCTCTGTCCAAATTCAGGCTGTTTTGTCCACACAGACAGCTGCCAACTGGCACAGGGGCAGTAGCAGCCAGAGGCAAAGTCACCTTGTGCTCTTGCACCCTGAACCCAGGTGACCCTGATCATTTTTGCAAGTGAGCATTGGTACATTAATGAAACTGAGCTCTAGATTTTCTCACAAAACCTGAAGAGAGTGCTTAGTTCAGAGGACAGAAGAGGAAGGCAACACTACAAACAGAGGTTTTTTTGCAAAAGCCATCAGCTATTAGCACACCTTACTAATGAAAAATCCATATGGCTTGGCAGCACATGGAGTAATGTCCTTCCACCACAGCCTCTGGCTGGACCTGTGTCTGCTTCTGGTCAGCACTTCAGAACTGAAATGTAATCAGAGGTTTCTGCTAAGATTTAGATAAATGTCTTTGTCTCAGTTTCCCAACTTGATAACATCCTCCTCACAAAGGTATTGTGAAAATAAACTGGCTAGCATCTATTAAATGCTGAATGTTTGTTATTAAAGTCAAGTGTAGTCATATGGTCTCACCTTAATCCAACAAGATTATGGCTGTCAAATCAAAGGTAGTGTGCTAGCGCACTGTTGATCTAATCTCACCTGCTGTTATTTTCTAATGTCCTCCAAAGGAATCCTTGTGGAGATGAAGATGAGACTCCACAGCTTCAAGTCTTTTTCTGGGTCTGTGTGTGTGGGCCTGGACACATATTGAACTAAGTGGAGGGCACAAAGTTAATTGCATGCTTTTTCCTTTCCACAAGTTACTTCAAGAACAATACACAGATCCAGAAACGCAGCAAAAGTCAGAGACAGAGATGACAAAGACACAATTGATAACTACACCTCTAAAAGAAGTGCTACAGGTCTGAAGCAAGGAAGCTGAAAGGAATGGGAGAAGAGACACACAGGAGGCCAAATTTCTCACAATAGCACTTTTGGAGCTCTGCTTGTCAACGGACAGAAAAGAATTGAAGTGGTAAGTCTTTGAGAGATTTTCGTCCTGCCTCATAAACCAATTTATTATAAATTATGAGACGAGAATGATGAACAATTGTGCAGGTGCTTTGCAGAAGTACATTAGAAGGATGAGTTGATAACAAACTTCCATGTCAAGACATCTTACTTTCTAACATTTTTTAATATACAGAGGATGACCATCTCTGCCCCTTCCCAGAATTTCCCAGAATCCCCATATTATCCTTTGATCCCATGAAAGCCCTCCAGAGGTAGCAGCTCTGAGTACAGTTGTGAAAGGAAGTTGCAGGAGCTAAAACTGAGGACACAGAGACCCACTCACATATCAAGTCAAAGCTGGAAACGGAACTTAAATGTTGCAAACCCAAAACCTTAGTCCTCAAGAGAGAACCCTCACTCTTCACTTTATTTTTGCTTCAGTTGCACCACTTCATTTGCCATGTGGCTTATCCAAAATAAGAATTTGAATAGTCGAACTGCCCTGTTGATCTAACCTCATGATTCAATGTGCAAGCAGGGTGGTTGCCACAGCACTTGAGGCAGCAACCGCAGCAAGTGGGGTTTTTTTTTCCAATTTTCAAGCAGTGGGTGTTCAAAAAAGTAGTTTGCCAAACAATAGATTTATCAAAAACCATGAGGTAATTTTCAAAATCTAGTTGAATATGATGAAATATCAACCCTTACAGAAGCAGTTGATACTGGAAATTAGAAACTCTAAGCCCGCTGTTGTGTGCTCAGACAACTATGCTATGCTCTACTGTTTTAGGTTTTTCATGGAGAACATACAATGGCCTAGTTCCTCTAGAGACATGGGTGGTTTAGACAGATAAAAAAGAAAATAACCTCCCCTCTCTAATCTACCCCCTAATCTGACAAAGAATGCTGTGTGAGTACATACATGTGAAAAATCAAAAGCAAACTTTTACAGTTTGAGAATCACAAGTAATACCACTTGACTAGACACAGATAATTGATCAGTCATAATAAGAAAGGGATACAGCATGTAATATTTTTCTTTTAATAAGACTTCAGAGAATGCATGAAAAACCTATTTAGAATGACTGAACTGTACAAATATATTAGCAGATGTTGAGAATGTTGGGTAAATTTCAGAAACAAGGGAATGATATGCTTTCACTCTAACTTAATGGAAATGCAAATGATAAGATAATGCTTAAAGGGAAAGAAAGGTATACAGCAGCAGTGTTGGGAAAGAATATTAAAAAGAGACAAAGAAGCTGCTAATGAAGGCCTCTGTAGATCCTAGAATGAAACTAAGACACTACACAACCATTATTCCAGAGGCCAAAGAGAGAGTAACAAGCAATAAATAATGCAGATCATGCCAATGGCAGTAAATAAAATGGAACGTAGAAGAGAGAATGAGAAAGAACAGACTGGGCCCACTTCAAAACAACAATAGAAGAGGAACACAATGGCTAAGGAGAAAGCAAGGACACACTGCACAGAATCTCTGCTCTTGCCTTCACACATAGAGATGATTATATAATACACTGATAAAATGGAAATTCTCTGCAAAATTTAGATGATAGCCTGCAGTTTTGAGTATCTGAACTAGTTTCTAAACCACTCCCATGAACAGTGACAGATGAAAGACTTTTGTATGTTGATTTTCTTGCTATGGCAATGGAAAGCACTTTGATACTTCAGCCATGAGAGCTATATAGGGAGCTGTACAGAGAGACACAGTTCTGTGTGTATACTTAGAAAGGATTCAAGGGCATAGAAGAAAGGCGAGAAGAGAACGAGAGCAGCTTCAGCAAACTTTTTCACAAGTTTGTTACATTTAAGGATCAGAATAAACAATATCCTCTTGACCTTATTTCCTGTTGTGTGCTATGGAGTGCAAAACACCATAGACACTTAATACAAACTCTACCTCAATTATTCAGATACTTTGCCTGGAAGATTTATCACAGTCAAAAGCTTTTATTCTGATAAAAGCCATTTTGCAAAGAAACTGAACTGAAAAAAATAAAAGACTGGTCACTAAAAACTGATGCTCTGGCTCTCCAGGTCCACAGTGCCTTCAATATTTTTTTAGATTTCCACTTGAGATAGCTTTTTCTTCTGCAAAGGGGAACACTCTTCAGAGCAGAATGCAAGGATTAGGACATAACCATAGAGTTCTGTGGCAGGTTTGTGCGGCAGCCCCTAGAGATGAGAGTTCAAATACAGGTCAAGCAATGAGTTGTGGGGGGAAGGAAGTTCTTATTCCAGTTCTCATATTCCAAAATCATCTGGGGTGTAAAGCCTGCCCTGAGACAAGATTGGGCTGCAGTTGTGTGAACTGCAAAGATATGATATAGGAAAGGAATGGGATGAATAAGGAGCAAAATGATGTATTGTTTATCGCAGTGGATTCCAGCTGAGCAGGAGGTGAGGATGTTAACAACACTCACTGTGGAACAAGTAGCTCTCTGCACAGCTTCTCTGTTGATACTGTGACTGTGTCCAGCCCCATATCATTTCAATCCTGCTTTCATCCCTGCTTTTGTTCCCTTTTATTTTTTCTCTGAAGAACTAAAGTCTTTAAAAGGAACTGTGGAAAAACAAAATGAAGCCTAATTCTTCAGGAGGCGAGGAGAACAGACATGTTGTACCAAACATTGCATACCCATATAAATTCACAGTGCTTACAAAGGAAACCATCTCCTGTGCCATCTTGACCTCTGAATGCACCAGCATTCAGACAGCTGTGCAATAAGCCAGTAGTTCTATTAATTAAAGCTAACCTGGCGAAGAAGAAAAAATAACTTAGATGTTAACACACATCAGTTACACACCTCGGATTACACCCTAGCTGCAGAAACTATTGGGCCAATGCAGCAGAAGGAGGCAATGAGGAGGAAGACTGAAGCAGGAGGGAAAATCACCCTTCCAGAAGAGCGCTGGCATAGCATTTAGGCAGCTATGGGCATAGACTTGGCAGCTTCACAATGGATTGTGAGGAAACTGGGAAACAGAAAAGATTAAAGAATAAAAGAAAGAAGCAGAACATATGCAAGAGTCCATTAAGACAATACACCTTGTCCAAAGACCTTGGCTAAAGGAACCAAGTAAAAGTCACTGTGTCTTTCACTGCTAGGCCAACAAGTTGTAGCAACACTACTTCCAGTAGTAATCAACACTCACTTTCTTCAGTCAGGTGTTCAGTGGCATGTGTGGAAATAGTCCCATTTCCAGCAAACCACTGCCTGGAATATAACCAATGATAATACGCAGACTCCACAGAGATGCTAAAGACACAGTGAATAAATTACCCTCTCAACCCTCAGAGGATCATAGGTCTCTCTCAGGTCATTCAGATCTAAAGTTTGACCTGTTTTGCACCAATTATAGCCTTCCTGGGAATAGGTTCTGTATTCTCAACTGCCGTTCCAAGGAAAAAGAAATATTTTATGATAAAAATTATCATATTGTTACCCTTAATAAGTCTAATAACAATTTATACCTAATAACAACCTTTACCAAAATAGCTTGTGCACTGCAAGTTCACACCTCAGCTTAATATGCATTAACATCCCCATGTAGACATGTCCACTGACAAGACACTACCCTGAGTCTTAAACTGAGACAGGGAAAAAAAAAATAATCCACAAGAATGTGAACCATCAAAAAAAGAACACAACTAAACATAATTTAAAAATATATTAGACAAATGCAAAGGGAGAGAGAGCAGACAAGAAACAGGACATGGAGGGAAAGGCATTAAAAACTTTCGATTTTTTGACAGCATTTTTCCAGGAACCAAAAGCAAGACAAGTGGAAATACAGCGCAGTGCTACACTAAAGGCAAATGCATTAGATTTTTTAACTAAAAGTTTCAGGAAGAAGGAAGTACAGCATCAGAGATATTTTCTTAATGTGAAGTGCACAACATGGCAAGAGACAGAGACTACTGAATTCATCAGTAGCTAAATGTCTAAACTGGAAAAGCAATCTGTAAATGGAAACTTTTCCAAACTGGAAAGAAAGTGAAGCTCCTGAGTATTTCAGTGTGACTGAATCTCTTGCTATTTATTGTATCAGTATCATCCGTTAACGTCACTGCACTTCAGGACTTATCAGCATTTCCATTCTAAAACTCAACACAATATAAGTTTATTAGATAGTAGTTGATTGCTTATCTGGAGAGTAGATGAACAAAAGATAGCACATATGTTGTAACAGGGCACATATGTTCTCAACCAATAGATTTGTATTGGGTTGGGTTTTTTTTTTAAATGCAGTTTAGGACATGTGAGCAATTTCCTAAGAGAGTTTCCTATTTAATGTAATAAGACTTGCAGTGTCGCCCATGCATAAGCTGCAGAAAAACAGGGCAAGTGCAATGTAGAATGACTGGAGTACAGGGAGAAATAAAAGCAGGGTTTTGATCTTGACTAGCATGGCTTCACAGCAGTCAGTGCAGTCTTTATGTTGTTCCAGAGCAATTCCAGGTCTGAGAAAGGCAAAAAACAACTCAACTGTTTTGGACTGATGTATATATGTCCAGACCAGCTTCTCTGCCAGCATAAAAGGGAGATGAGGTGCCAACTCTCAGAGCAAGACAGCTATTGGGCCAAAGAGATGAAAACAGGACCTCAAAGTCTGTGATACTCATCTTCCAAAATGTATGCCTCTGCAGTTCCCTCCTCACTGAACTTAGTAACTGCAGATTTAAAACTGGCAAACCTCCACCTCAGAGCATTGCTGGACTACAGAGTCAGAAGAAACTTTTACTTTACTTTACATGCTTACTGAGCTGTATTCTTCTCTCTTACAGCAGACTAACACCTATCAGCTTCAGCAGAATTAAGTCTTGGTTCAAATTGGCATAAGAGCAGAACAAAAGTCCCTTGAATGTATTGAAATTATTCTGCTACGTTCTCTCTAGTCACTACTTTCATAAAAGATAATTACAGGCAAGTCAGACTAGCTTGATGAGTTTCTCTCCACTGGCAATTATAAGAACTTTTTCAAACATGGAATTTGAGGCTCCTCAGTCACCCTGTGTGTACTCTACAGACCCCACTATGAACTGATACACCCACAGTCTCTGGGAACATCCTACTAAAGCCTCTACATGAAAAGAGATAAGCACCTCAGAGGGAAAGTCACCCCACCCAACAGCTGAACTCTCCACTGGGCATGTAGGCTTCAAATTTAATCATCAGGTGATGAATGTTGAAGAATTCAAGCCTAGAAAACTAGTCAGTGCAACATTCGGTCATGTAAGTGCACTCTTCTTTTTCTTTGTGTTTGTATAAAATTGGAATATCTCAGTAGACAGTGAGTTGCAGGAATTCTGTTCCCAAACCACAAATCAAACTCACCTTAGTCCAGGCCTTTACAACTTAGACCTTGAACATCAGATGTCTAGAGAAAACTCCCGAATAGCTGATGTTAGTGTTTAGCTTGGTTTAAAACATGTTAAGAATTAGTCTAAATGACAAAAGCAGGAGAATTTGTGTATTGAATTCAGGGAATAGTCAATTTAGGTATGGATATCTCCCATCCAGGTGTTCAGCATCCAGACTGATGCAGTCATGATGCTGCATAACTTGCCATCTGACAAAATATCCTGCCATCCCAGAACTGGATCTGCTGTCAGCATGCATCTGCAGCAATAATCTCACACACACAGATGGGCTGCTTGCTAGCCAGCGTTCCCCAAGCAGGGGGACAACATTCTCTGTGAGGCTTGGAAGTCTCCCTTTCCCTCTTCCCAAAAGTGCTAGTTAGTTGTTCATACTTTTAAATTAAAGGCAAAATGCGAAAGAGCTTCTAAGAGACATTCCCCCTGGCACAACATGCATGTGTCTTTGGCACAGCCTTATGTATAAATCGTCATACCTTGGAAAGTTCTGGCTTGCCTTGAGAGGCTGCAATGTAGCATGAGAACAATTTTGGTTAGGAGGTAGGCTGATACTGCTAAGATTGCTCATGCTGAGCAATGACACTTGGGTGTGACCTTTTCAATAAGGATTTTTCCAACTATGCAGAAGACAGAGCAAAATGATCTGGACAAACTCAGTGTCCTGGCGAAGAGCACAAGAACATGCAAAAGTTGGCTCACGACAACAAAAATCCACCCTCACATCATCGTGACTAAACTATAATTAGATACCTCCTGTTTTTTTTGTTTTTTTAAATCACTCGTGATTCTTCTAAAGGGCTGGCAATACGAGAGTAAATTTCTTACAATTTTACACAGAAATATTGTTAAAGTGACTTTTAAACATTTTTCATGCTAAAGTAAAAAAAAAATCTAAAACTCTCACAATGTATAGTTTATTCCAACTGACCAATAACTAATAGGACAGGTGCTGTAGGTTTTGGGTCTGGTACAGTAAGAAAAGGTGAGGTTTAGGACAAGTATTCTGCATCACGTATTAAATTATCAAGAGGTGTATATGTGCTAGAATACAAGCAACCACGATGCATCACTTGATGCAACAATGCATCACTTGTGAAAAAGACAAGCCCTTCAAGGGCAATAACAAACTTTTCACAGCCATCTGCAGGAATGGGAATGCTTTTAACCATTATCTGCCACCATACCTGACTTCTAACATGAGACAACAGGAAGCTACAAGAATATTTTTATTTTCATTGGCCTCTTGCGATGTTTTGAATGAATGAGGGCTGAACACCTTCATTAGCACCTTGAGGAACTGTTGTCCCTGAAAAGCACTCAAATTTACCTTGTAGGTTGCCCCAAGCGCTCCAAAACAGTTTCTATTTTTCTTGGGACAAGCTCCAATGAAAAAGCATTTGCAATGACTGCTAGAGGAAGCCTGTCAGATCTGCACAATGTTTCTTATTTGCTAGTTGTCTGCCAATGCCTTTAGCCACAGGGTGTGAGTCAGGTTCCATCACAAAACTGCTAACTATGTGTGTACAGTAATGTATGTCTACCAAAAAAATCTCCTCTGGACTACCATTGGTTTCATCTCACAGAGTATCACATCCTGTTGGTGATCACAGAGTGGTCTGGATGTGACTATGTGCAAAGATAAATGTTTTAAGGCAACTTTAAGATTACTTAACTGACTGATCACGAAGCACAAAATGGAAAACCTAACTCAGGAATTCTTGCATAAAGCTTACAACTTCTTCCCAGAAGCCATTCTGAAACCAAAGTTAAACCTCAATTTAAGGATTTCAAGTAATAGCATCTACTGCTTTACCAGGTTAATGACTTTCACTCTTAAAAATCCTCATCTTATTTGCAGCTTTAGCTTCTAGCTGCTTACGCCTTTGTCCCAGCTACAGAAAATAGCTGCCTGCTAATCTAGAAATTCCTTTCCCAGAGGATAGAGCTGATGATTCTGATTTTCACCATGAGGACAAACATACCCACAGAGGGCACTGCATTTAGGGTAGAAGATAAGAGAGCACTTTTGACTACAACTTACGTGTGGGGTCAAATCAACTTGTCATATTCCTGGGAAATGTAATGCTTGCTCTATTGTTCCTTGAACCCAGTTTAATACTAGAACAAAAATGAACAGGGCAGAAGACCCATCAGCAGATTATGTTTTACCTTGAGAATTGGTGTGCTGTGGTCTAATTCTCTTGATTTCAAGTCAGGAGATTTTCCCAGGAGACAGTTACCTCATATAAAATTAACTCATTATATTAACTAATGGTATGTAAATAAAACTCCTTTCAGTTACACTAAATCTATATTCAATGAACAGTTATTTGTAATAAAAACCTGAATCAGAAGGAAGCTAGCCTGTGGCACTGTGTTAAACTTTCAGTAGCATGCATTGCTCATTGGTAAAATAGCTTTGCAGCCTCTTTTATCACTGGCTTTTCTTTTAAAACAAATAATACAGCAATAATAACAACTAGAAGAAAATTAAAAGAATATAAGTACATCAACCAAGTACCTCTAACATGCATAACCTGCAGACTTTGAAGATTCAGCAGTACATTTACAGACCTATGTTGGAACTAACTGAATTCCCGTCCAAGCAAAGACCCAGTAGTAGTAGTAGTACAGCTGAAGGGAAATAAAACCAACTCATTGCCATTCATAGATTTTCAGGCTACAAAGGATGATCCGGTTCACCTAGTCTGACATCTCACGTAACACCACCGTAGCATTCAACTAATTAGAGACTAATAACTTATTTTCAGGTAAAGCTTGACCTTCCACAGAAGTCATCCTGCTTTGATATGAGGTTCTCATGAAATAGCAACTCTTCTATTTCCTTTGGTCATCTCTTCAAACAGTTAAATCCCCCCCACTCACCCACCCCCAAAAAGCCTTCATCCTGGTTTCTGACTTGAATTGCCCAGGAGTTTCTCCTGCAGTGCTTGCTAGGTTTGCTAGGGCTACTGGGCCTCTAGTATGGCCAGAATTCCTAATGTTTGATTTATTGCTCTAGGATTTCTGTATTTTAATCAGACTTCGGGAGCCAAAGCAGGCTGAGCATGCAGGAACATGTGGTATTCATGTGCATTGCAGCAGGCAATCCAGCCTTTCGCCTAGCTCTAAGCCATTCACATTCTGGCAACACCTCTCTTTCAAGTCCCCAAATACCCCCGGCCCAACAAAGAACAAACACCAGCTTCTGTGAAGCTACAGCAAAGAGAAAATGGTAGCTAAAAAAAAAAATGCAAAAGGCCAACTTCAAAGTTGTTGAATTTGGTGCTTGGGCTTTGAAAAACCTGTCAGTTGGGAGGAAGGGTGGGAGGCTGCTCTTTCCCCCTCCTTTTCATTAAACATCTCTCCAGAACTTGGGAGAGCTACTGCTCTCATTATGCATTCCTCCTTCTGGAAATAAATACTTGTGTGGGTTGTCACATTAGTCAGTAGATAGATGTCAAAAACAAATTACAGCCTGGCATGGAGCCAAACATTGTGTGTGTGTGTGTGTGTGTGTTATAATGGAGTATCTGCTATTAAGAAGGTGGTTGGTTCTGCATGTCAGAGGGTGGAGCCCTTTCCAGGAGCAGAAGTCTTATAACGACTTTCTAAAGAAGGAACAGAGAATCACGATCTTGTTTCATTCCTTTCCCCGCAAGGAGATATTACACAAACTCCCCATATGGCTCATCGCTACACAGAGAAATCCTACTCCTTCAATGCTGCTTCTAGCTCTGTGAAGACAAAAACAAGTTAAGCAGTCCCACAGCTCACTTCAGACTTTAAATAAGCTGAGGCTCTCTAGAGGGATAGGAACCAAAAACTTACTTGTCTTTTCAAGGTCCAGTGAATATCTTTCTCTCTGCCACCCCCTGACCTCACCCTTCTCCATTTTACAAGTTTCAATCGGTTCTGGTGTCAGTTGTGATGCCCCAATCAAATTATTTTTCAAAAATATCAAGCTTTAAAAACCATAACCAGCATCCAGCCCTCACTCTGAACCACTAGTTTTATTTTTTTTTTTAATCTGAGAGATCAGCATCCCACATTATTACCAAACAGGTCCTCTGTGAATAAGATGACCCATACCACTCATTCCTGCCCCCACATGTCGCACATGTGTAGATAAGAGCCAGGGAAGATATTCAACAAATAGTGAAAATCCTGCCCTAACCTTGATAAACAGAGGATTGCTTTTGAAAAATCTAAAGGCAGAGAAGATTAAGTTCTATAATTAGATTATCTGATCAGACTATTTCAATGAATAAATGGAGTTATTTTAGTTATTCCTGGAACAGTCTGAAGATCAGCTGTTGTTATGACATGACTTCCCACTGTTGTGCTACCGTTAACTCTGGAACTGTAGTGGAAATTAGAGTGCAGGGTCTACAACTGCATCTCTCCAGAAAGAGATGAGGAAAAAAAATGATAGCCTTCCTTCCAGTTCAGCAGATATCATGTTTCTAATATTAAGATACCTTTACACTCTGCAGTAGAAAGACTACACATGATTTTTAGTAGGGTGCCACGGGTAACATCACCATTCAAACACTCCTGAACCAGGTCACTAGAAGTGAATGTAACTGAATAAATCTAAGAAACAAAAAACCAAAATTATATCATTTTATTTACATTCAGAACATTGACAAAACTCACATATTTAAATATTGTAACTCCAACTAATGACAGAAACAATTTAAAAATATGAGACCTTTAAAAGGCATAAATTATGGGGTTTTTTGCCTCTACAATAATTCATTCTGTAGGAGTGGTGTTGTCAAACTCGCAGGAATAATAACTAGAAATGTAATTATTTATACAAATTGAAGTGGAGAATTTATACAATCACATGATTCCGACAGCTAGAGCTTTAAAAATAAAGTCAAGTATTGCGTGGCAGAGAATATCCCTACTGCAATTCACAGTGCTTCATTTATCTGCTGTATATCTAATTTGAACAATGAAGCTAATTTTTTTTTTCCAGCAGCATTTTACCTTATGCTGCTGTTCAAAACTTAAATTTCACTCCTTACTCATTCTTGGTGAGTCACAAGCTTTCCAAGCTTTCAGATTCCACCCTTCTAACATTTGCCTATCCAAACGGATCAGGACTTCAATTACGATAAAGTAGTGACAGGGCACCGTTTCTCTGAATCATCAGTAACCATACACACGTTTGAAGGATTATGCATGAGGGTTAAGGACTAGGCATGGTTTATAAATATGACTATTCAGGTAAACTAAGTAAACTGAAGCAAATTTTGAACCCTCTAAAAGTCAATACTCATACGCTACTCATGGTTTTAAGAAACTATGCCTGGCAATGTTTATCAGCTTATGACATATCAGCAAGCACATCATGTCCTGGATTCACATAAAGGGGATCTTGAATTTGAAAATTTAAAGTGCTTTTGTAACTCTGGGCCCAAGATTTCTTAGAACATTTAATAGATAGAATTAGTACTATTATGAAATACTAATATTATGTGATTAACACTCCTCCCCCCTCTCTCAGTTTGAATTCATTCTTTGCTATAAGACACCCACACAGCATTGCAATGTTTGTCTTACCAGCAGCTCAGATTAACACAGAGGTATGTTTATTTGTGGGATTTTTGTTTGTTTGTTTGAACAACAAACTGGAAGAAAATAGGAGCAGTACTGACCTTTTGTTTACAGAGACATAATACTGCCAGATTTTATGCTTTACAGGGTTTTGCTGACTGGAACAAAGCTCAGAAAGAATACAAAACCATTTAAAAAACTCTTCTCCATAAAAACAACCAAAAGGCTCTAGCTTACTTCAAGAAGGAACTTGGAACTACTAGGTAAGAAAGCATTAGGTTTGTTACTGTTCTTTTATTTTAAAACTCTCAGAAGAAATAACTTCTACAGCCTATTGCTAGCACAAGCATATACAAACACATTTTTAATATGTGCCCTTGACTGCATCCATGTAGGTCTTTCTGTCTTAATGATTGGTCTCTAATGAAATATTTGAAGTCACTGGGCTGTCTCACAATATACTTCATAGATAAATGCAAATCACATAAGAAATACGAGGGCTGTCTTTCAGAGAGCTGTAAGTCACTGTACAGTCTCCTGTTTTTCGGTGTTTGGGTTTTGTTTTTTTTTTTTTACAAAAGTAATTAATTGTAACTGATTACAGTGCACTCTTTTCTCCTCACTATGCCCATTTCACAGGCTCTAAACTAAATTCATCAGTATCCTTAACTTATGTGAGTATACTGGTGACTTTCATCACTCAGTGTTGTCCTTTCAGAGGAGACCTGCAGAAGGAGTCTTTTTCTGGGCATCATGACTTTCAGCCATGGGGGCTAACTGCTAGGATTGAAGGGTTCCCATATCTGAACATTGAAGATCTAGAATACATATTCTAAAGGGAACAGCTTCAATGCTGAATAATCAGTCTCAGTGGGTCAGAAATGCTGAATCAGATAATTAACAGCACATGGTACTTCTGGTTTATGTGACAGGTTCTCAAAAGCTGGATATGTATATGTAAAATAAAGCAGACAGGAAATTTTAGATAGTCCAATAACTGCTGTGGATGGGATCTGTGGATCTGCTGCTCATAAAATGAGATTATTTCTCTGCCTCCCAACTGTGGTCATAATTCTGACAACTTGGCAGGGAAGGCCAAACATCAGGAGGAGAATCTCACATGATTTAATGTCAAATGAGGACATAGATTGGAACTGGAAAATAATAAGCTCAGTGAGGCCAACTTAGAGGTGTGTCTTTATCTTTCAGGGCTTACGCATTTAATAAGAGATTTGGCTATATGGGTATGTTTCAAACCACAGAGCCATTGCTTTGCTTGAGGGAGTTATGTTTTAACAGGTATTCTGGAGAATCCTGATATTCCCATGTGTGCCTGTGCACATCTAAAGTGCTTTTTTTCATTTGATTGCCTTCTCCTTTCACTGAGGCCATCTGAGCATGTATTAACAATTTGGGCACGATGAGGGGCTTTTTAAAGTTTTTTTCTTCTTTTAACAAACTCTTCAGATTCTAACTTTCAAAATGTTACATTACTTACTAGGCACTTTATCTGGTTCCTAGAGTTGTGTACTAGCATAAAAACTAGAGATCAGTTTGTGAATATCTAGATAAACAAAGTTCCTCCATGTTAAAAGAAAAAAAAAAAAAAGTTAATGACAAATTTAAAAGCAGAAGCTCAAGAAAAACTTGCTTACTAGTTCTATTCCAAATGTAAGTTTTGCAAGGAGGAAAGAGAAGATAAATATTTCTAGTATGCAACATTAAGCCATTTATAGTCTCAGCTTTTCACTTTTACAACTCTTCTACCACGCCTTTATCCTCCTTCTTCTTCCTAGAGAAGTCCCACAATTTTAATTCTAAAGTTCTCCATATTTCCTAACTGGTGGAGTTTTCTCATTCTGAATTAGAAAAACAATGAAAGTGAAGGTTCTGCTGCAATCAATTTTATTCTCTATATGATAGCCAAACACAAATGAAGGAGAGTATAAATCAGAGAAGTGAATCCTGACATTCTGCACCCTGAGTACTGTTCTGATCCCACCATCACAAAAGGTTACTGTTACAATTGAAAAAGCTTCAGAGGTCAACAAGGTATGAAATACCTTCATATTACAACCAAAGTTAAGGAATACACTTTCTACAACACATTACTAGAATTACAGTTCTTCAGTTTTGCATGGAGCTGATGCAACAGAATACAACAGAGGTTTGCTAAATCTTCAGCGGCTCAGAGGAAGTAGGTGGAATTTATTGGTTTTGTCTCATTCAGAGAGAACAATGAGCCATCAAATGAAACCTGTGGAAGACAGGTTGAAAATGGAAGAGCTTTTTGAAAGGACACTGGAAATGGTGAAAGATCACATGAGGTCAGGGCAAAACTAAGCATGTTCCTGGTAAAGAATGGCATTGAGGGTGTCTAAATACGTGGAGACTACATTCATCTCAGGAAACCTGAGACAGAGTAGTGGACTGGGAAGCCTTTGAGAAAGTATCCCATACACTTGTCTTACTCTTCTGTTTATCCCTACATATTCACTTCTGGCCACTAATGCAGACATCATGATGACCTGGATGGACATCTAGTCTGACTCGGTGCAATCATTATTATGTTCTTATAATAATAATAAGGCTTTAACTTGAATTTTCTGAATTACATGCAATTGAGAAGAATTCAACTTGATTTTCAGAAACAAAAATAGTTTTGAAGTTATAATGTTGAAGAACACCATTCTTTTTTTTCAAATGCAAACCTGATTTTGAATTAGTGAGAGGTAAAAAGTGTGGGAATTCATAGTGTCAATTACTCTGAATTATTTTCAAATGATTAAAATGTGAGTCTTTTGAAAAGATATATGAGGAGGAGGAGGAAGAGATCAGTCCTTGCTGATGATGAAAAAGTATTTCAGGAGCCAACAGAATAACAGCTACCATTTTCAGGAAGGTTTATTTCTGATTATGGCCAATCAGGGGGAAAAAAATCAATGGATCATTTTCTTTTAAGGAAGATCTTTGTTTTCTAATTTAATTATTTTTGAAAAATCTTTCCATTTTACTTAAATGCTGAGTTATCTATATTTTATCTCATTGGTTAGTGTGCTGTCTAACCTCAGTAAGCAGAATTGAGAAAAACACAGCACAGCAAAGGAGTCTGTCAGGAGAGTGAAACATTCTCCAAGTATGTGCTACCAGAATTGAGAATGTGAAATTTACTGTAAGCTGGCAAAAGTTTTAAAGCTGTTCCTTCATCTTTGGTAGGCTGAGGGGGGTCACTGTTTTCTCTCCTACTAGACTGACATTTCTTCTGTTTCTGATAGAAACTGAAGTTAAAAACATAGTGGGCTGTCCACACAGTCTTTGAGTAGAAATAAACTAAATGTACTTTCAGTTCTATATAGCTGGCGGGTGTTAAATCTCTTCCTCATCTAAATTGGGGTTAAGGACACAGTGGAGGTGGGGGAGACTTTTGTAACTACACAGTAAAAGGTAACATTTGCTGCGTAAGTTCTACCTTTGAATACCCAATTTTTTCCTCTTTTTTTTTTCTTCCTAGTGAGTGCAAGCAATGTTCGACTTTGATCAAATGCCAAGAAGCCAACATCCCCCACCCCCGATCCTTCTGCACACGACATTTAAACAAATTAAATCAAGCTTAGGGAAGACTGAAATGTTTGACTTTTCTGAATTGGGAGGTTGTAATCAATTATAGCACTGGATATGTCTTATATTCTGTTGCTGGACTTCTGCTTTATTTCTGCTGAAGTCAGAATTTTATCAATAACTACAATCAGATGGCAACTTTCACTGGCTACATCTTTTTTTTTTTCCTCCCATACAGCGATATACATGATCATTGAAAGGCCATTAAACAGAATCCCGCTATTCTGCACCAGAGTGGTTAAAATTATAGAACTTCAGGGTGACTTTCCTCCATTGAAAAGTTTATAAACATCTTGGCATTAGATTTGGACAACTACTAAAACGCAAAGAGAGTTACACACAAGACACCAAATGTGTATTGTCCCTACATGTTGGCTAATAGTTAGATACTCTCAGTGTCCTGTGTTTTTAGGTAATGTAATTATAAACAAGCATGCTAAGAAGTGACAAGTTAGCAGAATCTGCTGTGCTCATCTTACATAGCCACATGCAACACATTGATTTTCTCTTGACATGTTTCTAAAAGAAACAGTAGTACATACCTTTGAGGTAAAATGACTTTGAGAAAGTGAAAGAATATAAATTCAAGGAAAGTGTGAAAAAGTCTGCATTATGTTTCTCCTAATGTCTCCATTGGAAACAAAAGACTTGTCTACACATGTAAAAACTATTGCAGCTAGCTGTGGCAATTTAAATTTACATCATAGCTTAAACAAGTGTAAACAAGCTGAAATGCTCTAACAGATATCAAGTGATGAAATCAAGCAGGTAAATACACACATATACACACATATATAAGAAGGTAGACATGTAGCCATATCTATATTTATGTGTAGCTGTATGGATGCGTGTGTATGTATATGCATGCATATGTTAAAATGAAACACTTGAGTGATATGTACTAGAATAGGGATTGCTTTTTTACTATTTTGAGTATTTTTATCATTTAATATTAGAAATATATTACAAATAAATTGTACAACCAAGCCTGACATGTGTAGTATCATTTCAGTAACTAGGTAATAACAGCATCAGCTCCCCACATTGTGTGTGGCTGATTTTCTGATATTAATTTTTTTACTCTAGCAACTTTAATATTATTCACATGAAAGGATAATGAAAGAAACCAAAAATTTGGTCTTCAAATACACAGGAGTTTTTTTCTGCAATTGTCTAGAAATAAATGTTTAGATTTGTGGAGTAAATTTGAGACTCATGAAATAAATGTTTCATATATCTGTAGTATCTTTCCTCCAGAGGATGACAAAAAAAACATAGCAAATGGACAAACTCATTACTTTTTTCTTTGTCAATAAAGGCCCCAACATACGTATTATTTCTGACTCAGATTCTATACCTTGTTTTGAAAATGGATTGTATATTCATATTTTAAGAACATTCCAATCCAGGAAAACAACAGGCATAAAAATAGGCAATTCAAGATGTCATTATAGATCTCAATCTTCCTTTAGATACTACTCTCATTGTAATACAACAAAAGTGATTGATGAGGTAACACAACAAAAGAACTACAGAGTCTATCTCTGTCCTTTTAAATCTCTCCTTGGCCACACATCCATATACATTTAGCATGGGAAGTGAGAGGGGAAAGCAGCCTAAAAATGTCATGCCAAGAAAAACGCCAAGTTCATATATGACAGCCTAACAAAAGAAGAGGGAGTGCTGTAACAGCAGTGACAGACAAACCAAGCTTTCCACTCTTGGCCTTTCAGTATTCATCCATTATTTTAAGCCTAACCCCATGAAAAAGCTCAAACTTGTTTAATAGCCCACAGTGAACCTTTCTTGAGCCATGAATCCAACTATTTAAGCAATTTCAAACAGCATTCACAGAAAGACATTTGTAGCAGCAGTTATGCACACAGCCAACTCCTGGCTAAGTGGTACTAAACATTCTGTTCTCCTCCAAGTCTGTATTTTTAGAGAGAACAGCACGTTTCACTGGAAATGTGTAGTATATTGAAAATCAGCTTCAGACTTTTAGCTAAAATGTACCAAGAAAAAAAAATCTTACCACACTAAATATAGTTAAAGATTACTTTTACAGTTTTAGTTCCACTGAAAAAACCTACACTGTTTTTTCCTCCACCAGAATGAATTGATTGGGCATTGGTTGTTACTTCCATTCTTTTCAAGTACTACATAGAAATGCCATCCAGGAACTTTCCTAAAGCTTTATGAGAAAATAAAATCACACTGCTGTGCTAGAGGTACAAAAAGATAATTCAGTAATCAATATGTTGATGAAAAGCTTTTTGTGGATAATTTTTTTTAACTGTACACTCAAATCTGTTCCTTCCACTCTGGAGACCAACAAGATTTTCTTTGTGTGTTACTCATGTTTATTCTAAGCCCATGTTTCAGAAACATGTGCATCTAGTCAAACAGTGTTTTTTTGCAAATGATCCAACATAAACTGTAATAAATACTTCACTTTTCTGCCTTATTTAGGGAAAAAAAAAGCAAAATAGTTTCTAATTTTCTCTTCTCATGCAGAATGTCATTCTGCTCCACTCGCCAGGTCTCAGATTATACTCACACTATTTTCAATTTTACCATACGACCTCCCACTGGAGAAGCATGCACTAAAATAAAAAATTGTTTCACCTTTCAACTGTGCTGTGTCCCTCTAATTATACTATCAGAGATTATTTTCAGGCACTCATTTTTCACCTTTTAACATCTCTTTGACAGCAAGCAATCCCAAAAACACGTGAATTGGGGACAATACTAAATTGGTGGCAACTGATCCAAAGCAAAGAATGAAAAAAAGATCCTGCTGACTCTGGATCAAGGTTCATTCATGCAAGGAATGCAACAGTAGACTGATTACTTTTTGGCCTCTTGGCACGTTTACAGTTAAATTGCTTCATTTGAAATGGAATCAATATTTCTAATTACATCAATTACAGTATTAAAAATATAACGATCTACAGTGGAAGTGAAACAAGGATATAACCTACTAAAGAATTCTGAGTATACTCCAGTACAGTTTTATGATCAATGCAAATAAAGAAAGAGAACCACAGAAAATATTAGGTCTCAGAGACCTTAGACACTCCTGCTCTGAGGCAAGCTCAAATGGACTCAGGTATATCTAGACATTCCCCCACAGATGTTTGTTTAACCTAGCCACTGAAAAGATTGATTCCACAGTCACATTTAAATGACTGGCATTTTTAAATGCTTATTAAAATAAACCCACCACCTTTTTCACCTCAGCTTCTGAACTGATATTCCTAATTTCTAATGTCCTAGAAAAGAGTTTTTAAAGTGATCTTGGCAGCAGTCTTTTTTAATTGCTGTAATTCAAGAAGCCCTTGATTTCTAAAAGCTAATATGTACAGAAGCATTTTCTGTGCATGATGATGCAGGAGACAGATTATGTAGAGCTCTGGTGTACGTCATGAGGTTGCTGTGTCATGGAGTGCCTTGGTGTATACAGAGCCTGCCCTGTACTGACAGTGCATTTTCATGCATCATCCAGCTTGCAGACAAGAAATGGCTGAAACATCTTGATGGCCTCATATCAAATAGTTTTAGACAGAGTGGTCGAGGACTGAGAAAATCAGCTTGGCCATACCGTATCTGCAGGGGACTCACTGAAGGGTTGATTCAGGAGCTGTCCATAGTCTTCCCAGAAAAAAAACAAAACAAAAAAAAGCAAGCCAGTGTGAAAGCTGAGGTTCACAAAACTAGCCTGAGAAATACATGTAGCACAAGAACATTGAGGAGCAAAGCCATGCTGCCAAAACCAGAGAAAATACACATACAAGTGAAGAAAAAACAAAATCAAAACAAAACAACATAGAACAAGCTGTAACCAGGCATGAGAATCCCTGACTTGCTAAGTAATATCCAAGAGCAGAGAGAAAACAAAATCAGAGAAAAAACAATTCATTGTTTTGCCAAAACCAATAAATTTCTAGTGCCAATGAAAAGATGAATGGTTTTGTGATCCTTATAAAATCAATGTTTACTTTTTTAAACAAAGACAAAACCCTTAAGAGGAAAACTGTAAACAAAGATAGGAAATACATATGCTCAGCACTGAATAAAATTAAGACATACTTGTCTAATGGTAAGGGCATTTACCAACTGAGAAGTTCTGTTTGCCTTACAGTTGTGGAAGGGAGCAGTTACAGACTGTATTTAGTGGCACACCCTACACCTTTCTCCCCAATATTGTCCCACACTCTATACCCGCATTGTTAGAATTCAAAACATGGATCCAAGGGAGACTGATCCCAGAGGCAGCCTGATGGTGAAACACGGCTTGACATAATTATTATTGCACCATATAGATTAATCCGAGTGCTTAAATTCTGCTTTCGAGTTCCTAACTAACTTTACTTGACTGCAGAATTTCTAATTACAAGTATTACCATTTCTAATCTGCTGAAGCTCTGCCTGCTGTGTCTGCATCCAAGTCATCACATTACAAGGTCCTCTATTGTCTCACTGCATTCTTCTCAGGCCTTCAAATGTTAACAAACTAGAATAATGAAAAAGGAGGATAACAGTAGGTCTGACTAGGATGCTAATTCACTTTAAGTTTAAAATTGGGGCTTTGTAGTAGTGGGGAAAAATCGAAAGCTAACATGGGCTTAACATAAGCACACATCAGAAAACACTGAGATTTCCTGATCACACCACAAAGAACCTGAGCTGAAGCAAGCAGAGGAAGAAATAAAGGTGGAGATGGCTGACAAATGAGGCACAGTAGTGCCATAAAATAAATACAATGTATGCCAGGAAGAAAGAAGTCAAAGAGCAAAGATAACCGACCCAGGCATAACTAGCCATATTCTCCTGCAGTAAATACCATCTTCTTGCAGAAGTAGCACCACGAAGGCCAAGGTGAGAGAGCCTCAGAGAAGCCACAGGAGGGACAGCAATGGCCATCAAATCACGGCTTCAAACTCCCTGTCTTTGAACTCCTTGCTCTTTACCAGACTTCGAAGTGGCCTGCGTAAAATCTAGGAGGCACACCCTCCCTTTTAGGTACTCCCATATCCAACAGATAATGAAGTGATACAGAACAGAAAGCATAAAGTAATTTTGGAATTTGTGACAATAAAGCCTTATGGCATTAGTCCAACTATGAAAATGCAGAAAGGGAAAGACAATATAATTCCGGTACAAATCAATAGTGTATAACTGCAGGGGGAATACTAATGTTATTACACAGTTAATCCGTGGCTGAATTTATCTTAGTGAATTGTTAATGTTCTTCCTTAAATAAACAAGCCAGGTAATTTTGCTCTTTTTTTACCTTGGCAAGCTCTTTCCATTACGTGGCAAGATCATTTTGAAATAAGCCACACTATGGCTAGTTTTTTAATCTATACAATTAAAAACCTATACAGTGGGGAAGAGGTGCAGCAAAAAATTAGAGTTCTCATGAATGAAGTATAGCTTGCCAAGAGAAAAAAAAAAGTTTAATTCGTAGATGCTGAGTTGTGGATTTGGAGTGCCAAAATTATTAAGGTCAGAACGCTGTATTGAGTTGCCGGCGAAAGAGCTTCTCAGCATACATCCATGAACCTGACCATACACAGCACTGATCAAAGTCAGCTTTGAGAGGACTTGTAACAATGAGATTGTCCTTCAAAGAGGAAAAGAAGAGATTTTGTGAAAAGGAACTGGCCAAATCCTCTGTGATCAACAAGAGAGAAATGCCTGATCCCTTTGATAACAGGCTTACTTTATCAGAGAGGGAACTATCAGCTCATGTGGTGACTCCACATTGTAGTCAGGGCTGGTAGGAACAATGCTGCCACTTCCACCCTCTATCTGTAGCACTCGAGGTGAACTAGTCACCTCTGGGAACCAGAAACACTAGATAACAATGTATTCCACTTTCCTGACCCCATCTCCGTCCCTGCTGAAACGATTGCTAACACTGGAACTTTAATACTTCAATCACTGAAGCAGCTTCATAGATACCAGGCCCAGGGCCTCGTCCTTAGACTAACCATGGATGCTTTCAAGTGGCTGGTTTTAAAAACTGCTCATCTTGTAACCAACAACCTGAGATAGAGAGCTCAGTCCAGAAGACTATAAAACTGATCTGTGGTGACATCAGAGGAGGAAGACAAACTGGGGAAAAACGTCAGATACTGTGTAATTGCATTTGTTCTTACACATCCTGTAATATGTAATTACTGAATGATACCATGGTAGAGATAAGGTGTTTTTTGTTTGCTTTAATCTCACACCTCTGTACCTAAAGAAAGCTTTAGTTATCCTTAGAGCTCACCTTGGATTTCCCAGTTTTACTGGTTTTGTTTTCTAACAGCAACATCCTGTAGCAATTTTTACTTTAAGATTACTTACACATGCTTTTAAGGTTTAAACCACTTTACTATTCCCATCTGCAAGGGAATGACAGAGGGAGAAAATTTACGCTTGAAAAATCTTGATAAAAAAGAGTGAATATGTTCAAATTCCATCTTTCTTATTTTCTAACCAATAATAATAATAAAATCTACTGGTGTCCCTGCTGTCCCATATCTCATTTCTTCCCTCTGCCTGTGAGATCTAACATTATCACAAATGTATAATATAACATATTCCAGCTCATGCAAACAAATGCCGCACAAAGAATGCAAAGGAAAAAAAGAAAAGTACACAGCAGTTTTGAATAATTCTTCGCAAATAACACTAACAAATCATCTTCCAAATGAGCTTGATTTTCACCGGCATTTTGATTGCCTATTATGCTAGGTGAATTTTTGTTTGTTGCCCACCAGTTGTTATTTTGGAATCACATGAACACCACTGTTCAACATTTACACTGCATTGTCTTCCCCTGATATATTCTTCTTCCTCCCTTCCTTTCTCACTTCATATTACTCTCTTTGTTCTGCCTGTGTCGAGGGCCCAGGCACACAGAAACCCAGTGGGACATGACTGGAGGCAATAAGGATGGCAGTAAAGCAGCAGGGCTCTGTGTAGTAAAGTCTGTTGCAAAGTCTATTGCTTAACCAGATGCCACTTAGATTGGCTCAGAGAATTCCTCACACTCATCCTAAAGAAATCTCCCTGAAGACTGAGCCACCTGGCTCACAGGCAGCTCCCAAAACTCACACGTGGCATCTTTGGACTGAATTCTCATGGACTTTGTTAATAGAAAAGAGGCTGGAAGTGCAATGTAGTGCTCCTTTATAAGGGTTTTAAGATGTCTTTGAGAACAGACAGAGGGGAGTAAAGGAGCGCTTTGTATAAAAGAAACATCTTTCCTAAATGCCCAGTTTAACTAACAGTGATTGCAATACTACTACAAGGTGTTAAAATCTTAATGCAAAGCAACAGAGCTTTCCCTGTTTGTGCACTCCTAATTTTTTCCCGTGCATGCTTTCATGTCAGAACAATATATTTAAACATACCAATAATGTGATTGGTTTCCTCAGATCTTTCAGTGTTTTGTTCCCTCTCAGATCCCTCAGGTTATGCTGAAAACCATTGATCTAGTTGTAACATTTTCCATGGGGAAGCACATGCACCAGTTAAAATAAAGCACCAGTAATAAACTGAGTCCTGTTGAAACCAGTTTCTTCCTGGGATCCCAAAGAATTTCTCAAATCTTGATATATTTCATCACACCTCATCCTTTACAAAATATGCAGATATTACTGTGATTATTCCTTCTGTAGAAGAGAGAGGGAATTAGGCTTGGGACTATCAACTGAGACTGAGATGTATTTTCTAGATGTTCTAAATACGTCTTGAATAGCTACTGAGACACAGCAGAACTAAGGACAGCAGTACGTTGAGGCCATACATGTCTTTTCCAACCTAGTGGAAAGAGCTGGTGACAGGGGTGGGAACTCTGCTGATAAGTTAATTTATAAAAAAATTCACTACAGAAAATGAATCTGTAAAATTCATATTGAGTGAAAAACATCACTGAACTCAGGACATTTCACAAGACTATTTCACTCCTCCCCTCTGATTTGGGGAATAGAAAACTGTTTAAATCTTAGGTGGAGTAGATTCTGACAATGCATCTTAACTAAAGCGAAGGATCAGAAGAAATTAAATTAAATTCACCCCAACCTCTTTTCTAGACATTTTTACAGTTATTTACACTTTTTCCAGAAAGGATCTTTAAGTAACCTTGCTTTCTCTGTCTTAAAATATGAAGACTAATCACTGAAAGCTGATTTTTCTACTGTTATGTTAAATCAGAGATGACTTTGGACTGTAGTTGGAGATACAAGTGTGTGAATTACAACAATCCCATTCTCATTCACATGCATAACAACACAGCTCCTATTAACAACACTGGAAACACAAATGAGCTTGAAATAGGAGAGTATTTTCTTCAGCCACTATAAGGTCATGTAAATCTATTGCCTTTAATAGCTATAAGCAAAGCCACACCAGTGGAGGATCTTTTCCTTTAGATGTTGAAAATTACAGTTGGAATAACACTCACACAGTTATTTAAAAAGAGTGAAACATCTTACATAATTTTAAAGATACTTTTCCTTATTGCCTAAAAAAAGTGTAGCTACATTGCCCTGAATGCTTTTGAGAGCCTCCAAGGCTACAGTCACTTCTTCGTGTTCATAATGAAAGATACAGAAGAGCACACAGTCTTCTTTGTCTCATCGTCAGATTTTCAAAACTTACCCAGTTTAATTTCTGCTAGTTAAATCGGAATAGCTAATAAAAATTGCGTTAGCAACCATAAAACCAGCGTGCTGTGGGAGGGGGAGGAGAGAAGGCTAGCTTGTCGGCAGCTGGCACTTTTATTATGAGGCATTTAAAAAGCCTGACAGCTAATGCACTTTACTGAGACACTGCAAACTACATACCTTCAGAAGAAATTATAATAGCTAATGAGGTTTGGGTTTACTTGTACATTATATTCCCTGGTTTTCAGGGAGACGGATGCAGCATTCTACATACCCTCTCTGTGCAATATGAATTCAGATGGTAGCTGACAGGGATAGATTTGGAAGTAAGATTTATCTCAAGCTATGTTTCCATGTTTACACACTCAGCATCGTTTTTCATATCCACCTTTAACCATTATTCCTCCTTGGCAGTAGAAGTCAGGTTCTTAATTATGTGAAATTTTTCATTGTAATGAAAGGAAACATAAAGATCCTTGTGAACACACTCACATTTATAACTTATTTACAATGTGTTTCAGAGTTCCAATAATTCATAGTGCTAAAGGTGAAAGACTCCACACACTAGCTGCAGTATTCATATTCTGAAAAATTATTAGCCAAACTAGGAATTTTATTAGTCCGCTTTTCATGTTAGATGTGCTCTTCTGGGATTTCGCTATACCAAGGCTTACTTCATGTTCTGACAATTTTTCTAACTAGTCTCAGATATTATTGTATTAGATGATGATTTACTCATTCTATTAAGCCCTGACACTAAATACATTTTATGCTAAATTAGTTCTTTCTTAAAAAGAAAGACTTTCTTCCTTCTAGAGGAAAAAGAAAACATTGTTCCAATTAAGAGACAAAAGCAAACCTCTGCAAGATCTGAAACATAAACTTATTAATTGCCCACCTTTTCCATGAAAGAAATATTTTACCATCATGGAAAAAAAAAAGTCACTCCCCTAAAAAAGTGGTAACAATCTGCTTTTGGTCAAGCTCATAACAAGATCTATGTATCTGCAAGTTCTACTGCCAAAGAGCATGATGTTGCAGTTAAGTCTTTGTACAATTGATTTGTACTCTTGATTTTTATTTTTAATGTGGAGAAGGAGCAGTACTTAACTGTTGCATTGTTAAGAAGGCCAGAAGAAATAGGAATCACACTCCTGACTATTGTGGTCTCCAATGATTGGCACTAGGAGACCAAGTCATAGCTCATTTAGTAAAGATGCTTGCCTCTAGGCAAGAGACCATCAGGACCCTATTGCACTGGCTTAAAGGCTACACTGTAAAAACTGTTTAAGTATCACAATAAACTAAGGGCTTTAACAAACTAAAAGCAAGGTAGAGCGCAGCTATAGTGTCAATGGTAGGTAGGATTTTGTACACCTTCTAAAAGGACAAGGACGTTAACAAATATGGATCTAAGAAAAACACTATTTCATATTATTCTGCTCTTTTTTTAAATGAAAAACTCCAACTGCCACTGAGAGTTTCCCTTGGTCTGAATGACTGTACTCATAAATGTTGACCATTCCCTTGCAGCTAGGTCTATTTGTGATAAAACTAAATACATGCTCCCTGATGAAACTAGTAAAAAAAAAAATCACAGTTATTTGTAAACTGTTTTCCTAAGTGACAGAAATAACCGACCACTTCTTTTGTGCTAAATGTATCATTTTCATAGGAAAGCATTATTTGTTTCTATTTCAGACTTCTTGCATGTAGATTCACATGTTTTCTTATCAAAGAAAACAAGGATCAATACCTCTCTTAATCTAGGAACAACAGAGAGAATGCTATAAAGTGCCTGGAAAGGTATTCGTCTTCCTATCATATTAAGGTTTGGAAAGGAGGCTTTCATAGTCCATTGTTCAATTTCTACTTTTGAGTGATGGCTACTCAACAATAGATGTCTGACCCTGCTCTTCCTTGGTTGCTGATATAAAACACGGCTGCCAGACTGCTTGTAAAATGAGATTTTATTTTAACACTGAATTTCTGAAGATTTATGGACTCAATTCCTCTTCAGGATATTTTGGCATGAGCACCTCAAAAATTAAGCAGGGAAGCATAGATCTCATGTACTTGTTCTTTGCATCCTCAGACAGGACAGGCACATCTGGAGCCATGCCAAACTAAGGGTATAAGATCTGATCTGTATAAAGGCAGATATTCTACCAGAGATCAAAATCCCATTACAGCTATTTAAGGATACTTGGTGCTTTCCAGCGCATCTTGCTAGGTCTTCAGCTTTGAATAAATCAGCACAACTCCACTGACACACCAATTTACACCTGCCAGTGCCCACTTTGCAGTTTTTTGAGCATGCATGTCATAGAAACTTCTCACTTATAATTCTTGGCTCTGATTCTGGTTTATTCTCACAACTATGAACATTTTATAATACATTCTGATTGGATAAACTGATACTTTTAGTAATTTATTATGAATCTAAGGTCTAGTTTACACACACAGAAATCACACTGATTTAACTAAATCGGTTTCTAAATCAATTTAGATAAATTGGAGCAGCTCCCAAGCGAGGACACATAAATTGGTTTACAAATAGCTAATGTCACGTTAGCTTAATTCAGTTTTAAGAATATTCGTACAAGGGGGTTGCAATGATTTCATTAAATTGATTTAGAAACCAATTTATTTCAACCACTACAATTTGTGTGTAGGCCAGGCTGCAGAGACAAATGCAAACTGCAAAATGCAACATTGTCAGTATTATTGCTCCTAGGAACCAAAGAAGGCATTAGTTAAAGTTTTTACTTAATTTGTTAATGAACAGCACGCGTGCCAGAATGAAGCTAACAAAAAAATGTTTAGTTTACATGATACTTTTCCCCAAGGCAGCCAATATGCCATTAGTAATTAAAAGTCACACGTTGTTACATTACAGTCAAAGTGGGAAAAGGTTAAAATGTAAATATATTTAAACATCTTGGGGCTATTGTGATTACTGATAATTTTTACTTATATTGCAACACAGATTAAAAAATAATCCTTCACTTTCCATTTGTAATCTTTTTTTTTCCTTAATTTTAAGTTTTGAAAAAATTAATGCCTGAAGAATTTAGAGCTTACTTATTTCAACCAACAGAAGGCATCCTTTGTTGGAAATATAAAACCTACATATTAGTTAATGCTGTGGTAAAACACGATTGAAATTCCCCTTCCATCCTAATTGCCTGCAACCAGCTAAAGGCATCTGAGTAGTGGTTGAAGATGTCCATAAACTGAACAATGTTCAAAAGCTTCCTGTGCCAGCTCCAAGGCAAAAGGCAGAACTTTAGTTTCCTGACATGAAGGCACTGCCCTTAGTAACGCTGACCTTAGTTTTAGAAGAGGTCAAATGCTTTTTGATCTGGAGGATATAAGAAAATAACCAGATTAGAAATCCCTTCTATTCTCTTTTGGTAGCAGGGATGTAATCATGATGTCATCTAAGGGAAAGAAGACATTTCTGTGAAACCTGCCTCAAATTCCACAGGCTTTAAAATATTTCTCACTAGGCTATTGGAAGTGAGTGCAGAAAAACTAATTTTGTACCTCTTTCTCCATATTATACAGGCAGCCACTGAAGAGTGATGATCACAGGCCATTGAAGTGTAAATGTCACTTGAATAGCCTGGACAGATGGGTCTTTTCATGAAGGGATTAGACTATGACTCTGTGTCCTGGGGAGAGAGGCAGACAAAACTTCTGTGCATTTACCTTAGCACATGCAGTATCTTACACCTTTCAAGTTCATATAGATACAAGCAAGTCTTGTTCCTTGTTTGAGATGTTTGCATCTCTTGCAGTTACTTTTTTTGATCATTGTATTTAGAAAAATGGAAGGATTTCTTGACAAACTCTAGGAGGGTCTTAGAGATTAACAGCTGTTCATATCAGTCATTCCTCCTTTCCTTCCCACCGGTCTCCCCCCAGCCCTCTCATGCACTCTGTACCTTTCACAAGATTCTTTCCATGGCAAGACGGGTCCCAGGGCTGTTTCCCTCCATCCTGGACACTTCCTAGCACTAATCCTAGTAGCTGCACACTTAGTTGCTGACATGTGTCTCAAATGCTTACTGTACTTGGCTGTCTCACTGCCTTTCAAGGATCTGTTCAGAATCTGATTAATTACGTAATGTTTACAAAGCACTTTGAAGATGAAAGGAACTGCAATATCAATCATAACTACCATGATTATTTACTCTTCTGGCTTCCTTCTCTGCCTCCTAGTAGAGAAAAATTGGTGACCACCTAGATTTTGATCTATAAACAAAAAATTGCATTTGGCCTGTGAAATTCAGCAGCTCATGATACACACAGTCCATGTATTCTCAAACCAAGAAGGCTCACATTTCATTTCTGTCATTGCCTTCTCATGTGGTGGTCAAGACTCTTTCCAGATAGGCATGATATTTCAGTGGCATGTATTTAACAACTAAATAACATTGCTATTTTCACAACTATTGTTTTCACTTGACTGAAGAACTATTTCCCAGCTCTGGAGGAGCTAGTCAAGGAGGAGTCCCTACTAGCAAAAGCAAGACTTGGTCTAAGCAACTTTCAAAGCAACTGTAACAGGGAGATACAACACAGACAAGGTATACATGAAGAACAAGGAAGCAGCAAAGTGATGTGAAAGGCAAAGGAAGAACTTTTAAGAGACACTTAGAAGAATACTCACTCTTCTGTAAAGACTTTGTCCCAGGTTAGGCAGCTGAAGTTATTCAAAAGACTCCTATGCAAAAATGCAGTGTCCTCACCAGAAAAAGATACTGTAGTTTATTTGTACTGCTTCATTTTTGTTCCCTAGCACACCAGCCTGCAATCCACACCTGAAACACCAAAGTCACAGAAACTTCTAGATGATTGCCATGAAAATTTTAACATATTTGGAAATTACACTAATTTTCTATTTGTCTTCACAGCATTTAGTACACAGAATATGTAATTTGCTTCAAATCAAAGATATACTTTCTCCAAACTTAAAACTTAATCCAAGGCTTTCCAAACATAGAATTCAAGAGAGATATTATCCCTTGTAAAATGAACACTTTCCTCAAGGCAATAAATGAGAAGTTTCTTAAACCACCTCAGCGTTTAGCT
This sequence comes from Urocolius indicus, assembly GCA_013401255.1. Lineage (NCBI taxonomy): Eukaryota > Metazoa > Chordata > Aves > Coliiformes > Coliidae > Urocolius > Urocolius indicus. Next base: position 176,488 of record WBNH01010170.1, read on the forward strand.
TCCCAGGCAGTCTGGCACAGCCACTGGCTCTCTGGGCTGTGATTGCAAATCTCCCAATAGCTACCAAATAAGTGGAAAGATGTCAATTTTTATTTAAAAAAACAAAACAATACAAAAGAGATTCTAAATACACAGCAGGGTGAAACATAGGTTCCAGTGTTAGCAATAAGTGAAATACTGTTTTCATATTATAAGGTGCTGACTGCTACACAGCTTAACTGTAAGATGTCATTAGTTGCAAACAGGTAGGACTACTCTTGCTGAGTTCAATTATAAGAAAGAGCTGATGGATACATGAAGAAGTTTGGTATGACTGCACAGGCAATGCCCATTCAACTTGCCTAGAGCCAAAAGTCTTATCTATTTGAGCCATAAATCACTCCCGTGACACCACACTTAGATCCAGGGGTGTGGAAATATACTAGACAGTCCTTGACTGATTCTAAAATGTTTCACACTTTAAGTTTTGCAATAGTTTCAATTTGTAGTACTCCAGAGTAGCCTCTTCTGGATCAGATGGAAAGTCATGTTCCAAATGATTTAAGAAACTCCTTGCTGGAGGAAGAGTGACATTTTGTACCATTAAATGCAGTTTGTACCATTAAATGCAAGAAGTTCCATGCAACATAGATGAAATTCAGACTTCCATCTGCATGAGGGCAAGGAGGATGCAGTCATTTAAAGGACTTTTTTTTTGTTGGATTATGACTGAAGTGCACTTCCTTAATGACAAGCGCTTGTGGATTTCTTGTTTAGAGTTGCATCTGTCTTTCGTAATTGGGAGCAGAAGTCCATCTGCCAGAATGCATTTGGTGAATCTCTTTGCAGGCTGCCATTTTGTGCGCAAGGACATATACATCCCCCTGGGTGACCCCTCCCTAAAACCATTTGTATAACCTGCCAGCTGTTCCTTTCTCTGACTCTTCATTCAATTATCCTTTAGGAGAGTGTGGAAAGAGAGAGGAAACCCTGTATATGCACACACATATGCATGTGCATCAGGAAGAAGAGAAGAGGGACAAGAAGGCATCCCCTTGACAATGGAGAATTGCATTGTTCTGGTGAAGAAATGGCCAGGCAGCAGATCACACCTGCCACTGGCGGGGAGCGGGGGGGTCTGCTGCAGCAGCAGCAAGGCAACCTGCAGTCTCGCTTTTTCCCTTACACTTCCTCTTGATTTCATTCCTTCTAGAGCCACCCAGCTTGAAAATCCATCCTCTGAGTTGAGGAAGGATAAAATGCAAAGGGAAGTAAAAGATACAAATCTCAGTGAACAACTTTCCCAGAGTTAACAGGTGCAAAATTCCACAAAATATTAAAAGACTCCCTGGAAGATGCTATGGGAACAATTTTTTTCTGAATAGTTGAACAGAAGAGCATGGCTTTCCTTTTCCCACTTCAGAGTGCTCTTTGTTAACTTTTACAATGTTTTAATTGTTTCTAATGTATCTTCTAAGAGGAATTTCTTGTAGTGGAGGAAAGCTGTTTGGTTTGGTTTTTCACGACTAATTCTCAATGGAAATTCTCATCATTAGAAATCTGACCTTACATTTAAAGAGCTGCAAGGGAAAAAAGCATAATTAATTAGTCCCATTATTTTTCCTCCAGCATGTTTTAAAAATTAGCAACTGGAAAATGAAGGAGATGGGAACTGATCCTGCAGCCTTTTTCACACAATAGTTGTACTGATGGCCCATGAGATGCACTTAGGGACAGCAGGATCAGGCTCTTAAGCATAGGCCAGGCGTAAGTAAGGCCTGTAGATAGGCACAGATCAAGCCTCCTGTTGTAGCATCCTGAGCACTCTCATTCCCCATTAAAGTCAAGGTGAATAAAAGACACTGTATGAGCACTTCAGTGGGTATGTGATTGAAAATCATCATCGGTTTATGCCACATGGACTTACCTCAGCAACTGTCAGCCTTCTTGAGAACGCAAGGCACTGATTCTCCACCCCATACACACTAGTTATGTGCCTGCACAATTCTATTGATTTTAATTGTATGTCATATCAGTTTACTCCAGCATAACAGAGCTGAGGAGCAGGTCCTGAATATCTAATCCACAAGCAACTGTACTTCAAGTAGCTCTTTATTTGCATTTCTACCCTGAGGCATCATTTGTCATGAGAACTATTCAGTACACAGTATTTTAGAGTTTCATGCTTCTGACACTTCACCACTCCAGTTAGTACCTCTCCCATAACAGAGAAAACCAGCATTTAATGATAGGAACTGCGTTTTAGATTTTGATCTGAGGCTCAAGATTCAGTTGTGCTGTCTGCTCACTCCTAGCTCACACATATGGAAACACCTTCTATGCTTCAAAAATCATCAGTTTTGAGATCTCTATCATTTCATTCTCACTACTGCAGACAGAATAATAACTTTATGGCTGCCTGTCTTATGCAATCAGAGAATAAACTGGAAGTCTTGATTAAGTGCTACCACTTTTTTGAAAACTAAGGTACATATGTCTCTGCATCACTTTCCCAAATGTAAAATAAGGATGATGCAATCCTCTTTCCCCAACTTTTGTTGGCTTCATCTAAATCTTGAGGTCAGAAATTTTTTCAGTCTGGGCACCGTCTAGCAACTCCAGCTTTAGCAGTCAAACACTTTATTGCCTTCATCTGTACCTCACATAGGTGCATAGGTGTTCTCTCCAATTGCAAAGCATAGGCTTAGATCAAACCAGATTTTCATCATTAGATGAAGCAAAACTTTTGGACTTTATATCCATGAGGCTGAAGTGAGTTCACATAATAATAACCATTTCATAGAGGGCACTACTTACAGCTCTGGCTTGATGAGAGACCACTCTAGTTGCAGTAACATCCCTGTAACTTGTTCTACTACCAATTGCCTTTCTATAGTTTGTGGATTTGAGATCTCATGTGAGGCATCGTTAGAGGATCTATGGTGAAGCTGATATTATTTCTAACACAGCCATCCAACAGAAGAGGTATTGTTTCTATCTGGAAAATGTTCAAAAAGTTTTGAACATTTCTATTACCAATCATGATTTTCTGGTTTTGGACCAGTTTAAAATATTAAAATATAGCAGTAAAAAACAAAAAAAAAAAATCAGTAGGAATTATTTTTTAAAAAATCAAACCTAACACACACACACAAAAAAATTACAATATTCAGTCACATTGCAAAAAATACCCCATGTGAGCATATTAAAATGGAGATTGATCTAAAGTAACTATTTCACAATCTCTGATTTCAACTATCTACTATCAAGAAAAGAAGACTGGCAATAACAGCAATAAAATATTGTAATTATCTCTTCTTCCTTTCTCTCTCTGGTGAACTTGTTTTATGTTTTCTTTCTTAACACTAGTAGTTTTATTCATTATTTTGAATAAACACACATTCATTGTCTGAGATTCATATCTGTCCAATTATCAAAATGCAAAGAATTGTTACAGACTTAAAAAAAAATTATTCACTCCAAGAAACAGGAAGACAAGCCTTCAGATGATGTTAATCAGCATAATTCCACTCACTCAAAAAGAATTACATAATTTACACCAGCTCAAGATGTGGTTCACCATTTTAAATAAGTATCTTGGTTTATTTAATGTCTTATTACAGAGCTCTGAGACTCCAAAGCTACTTTGTCCTTACTTTTATCTATTTACAGTTACTGATTTTTCCTTAAAATAGCTTCAACTGTCTCAGTTAAAATCTTAAAACCTGCTTAGGTCTAAAGTTATTACTTCCTGCCGGGAATGTCTGAAAGGAGTAGGAATATTAATCTCCTTAAATAGGTCTCCTGGGAATATATCAGTGTTTTTCCTCAACAGGATGCGTTCTGTGCAATTTGATAATCCTTCGCATTTTCAGCATTTCACACAAAGTATCATTCTTGAGAAGCATCTTGTTATATACTAGCTTTAAAATGTTTGGAATTGACTGAGAGCAGGTTCTACCTTTACTCTGAAAACAAATTGGTTTTCCTTCATTTTCTAACAGCAATTAAAACAGGATTTCTATAAAAGCTATTTAAAGGAAGGCTACCAACATGAAGTCTTCTGTTTGTTGGCTGTGTGTATTCAGCTTTTATTTTAAAAAATGGCAATAGTTTCTAGCTTCTCTTCTCACAGGCTGTTTTGTGTATTAAGTCCTATGCTGTCTATTCTTAGTTGCCACTGGTACCATACCAGAGCTTCTCCCACACATGCAGCCATCCCATCCTACTGCTGGAGGCATAAAATCTCTTCTCCAAAGTCATAGTTCTGAAAACTAGCAAGTCAGAAAAGGGCCTGCAGTTCAAAGATTTAAAGGTCAGCAGGGATTGTTTAGTTTTATCTTCTACCTTCTGAGCAGACATCAAGTCTGACCGAGGAACTCCTATATCTACTGAACAATTTCTGATTGGGTTCTAGCTCTAATTCCCAAACAATTGGCCTAAATTCATGGTTCACTGGTTGCGGCTCTGGAAACCATACTGCTGAAATGTGTTTTCAGCTTGAAAACAACTAGAAGTCCGCAAACAGCAATATCTGCTGAAGATTCAAAATATTCAGGGCTCATCATGGTAGATGGTTCAATAAGGTATGGAGAATACTGAAAAGCAGCATGACTTTTAGAAACATATTCAGTGTCGAAGACAATGATGATAAGAGATGTAAAGGCCTTATCCTGTAATCATAGCTGAGAGAGAAAGGAGTCTTTGCTCACTGAAGAGCATGATCTGGAGTATTGACTGAGCTGGCCATTAGGCATATTCTGTACGGAGATCTCACATACTGACAGACATTCTTCTGTCTCTCAGCTGTGGTCATTTAAAAGTAACTGCACTCAAGTATTGAATTGTTTGTTATCACTTTCAGCAATCCATATATTTCAAGCTAATGACAAAACTCACCATTCTCACTGTATGCAAATTAAGACAGTAAACGTATTTCATTGTATTCTAATTGTATGATAAGTTCACATTTTTAATGCTTTTTTTTTCATATTCACTTTCATTTCCTTTTACCCAATCTAATTTATTAATTAATCAGCTGTCTTGAAATATAATCCAGCCACAGTCTATTTCATTTAATGCAATTAAAAACCCTGAATGTTTTCTGGAGGGAATGTTTCTCAAATGGAGTAGGTCTTCCCTCTGGGAATTGCTGAACAATTTAGAGCAATGTAATCCAGAGAAGACCGGTCTCACTGATGAGTAGGGTTGTTTTCGATACTTTTTCCATGCAGAAGCTCTTTTCTGGGCAAGACAAAAGAACAAAATTCTGTAATCTTTACTCAGTTACTGAGTAAGTCTTTCACAGAACTCATTCCCCACAGTCACTGAAACTGTTGTTTCCTTCCCAATTTCCACTCAGAAAAAAATCTCAAGGATTTGAAAGGGATATCAGCTAAATAAGAAGGCAGGAAAATTCATCCCATGCAGGAGGCCAGCACCCAATCCAATCTACTATGTCAGTCTACTCTCAGACCTTAAATCGTATCTTAAATTAGAACTGAGTGGTGGATTTGAGTCCTATATTAAAGATATATGAAACAAATATCATTAAGTTGAGTTCACTGAGGGGCCATGATCAAATGAAACTTTAAAAATGTGTATGTTTATCCAGACAAAACCACTGACTGTTGAGAAACTCATCAGTACAGTAAAGCATTGTGATATCACATTATTTACAATACTGAGATTATGTCACAAACAGAGGATTAGGGCCTCAGTTGTATAATAATAAACATCAGAATTAAACTGTGAAGTACCTAAGGGAAAGAAGGGAAAGAAAAAAGGGAAAGATAGACTAGTCATGTACTACTATGTACATTTGTTCCATCTGTTACTTTCCTGTCATGAGTCACCAGGTAGTAAATTGAACTTCAGATGAAAATGTATACAAAGAGCACATGTTTTCTTACATAATCCATATCCACTAGCATGCACATAAAGTGAAGTAAGCAGAAGGTCCAACCTTGCCTTTAGTAAAGGGGGAGAACTTTTTACTCAAGGTCGAGAATGCATCAATAAAAATAAAACTCTAGTATCAACTTGAAGAAATCTTTGGCTGTTCAATTTGTCGCTCCAAATCAGGACCTATATAGTCTTTATTTAGACTGGAGACAAATATTTAGCAGGGTTGCAATTTTTTTCTTGTCAGTCAGTAGCTGAATCATTGTAATGGTAGATCTTTTCATTCCCAGGCATCATTAAGTCACGGAATCACTGCTTTTCACATTACATTAAATTGCTTAATAGATATTACCTGCTCTAGGAAAGGAAGGCACATTCTAGATTATGATAGGTATGGTGAGCATATTAGTTTTGCAGCCATTCAGTTTTCACATCAACATTTTCTCTATATTACCCTGACTATTACCTTTAAAAAACAATCTAAGCTGTGCTATTGCAGTCAGATTCAAAAATATCCAACATGTAGAAGATTCATTTTAAACTGCTGATTACTGCAAGGGGGAGGGAAAGAAAAAGTCTGATCCATCTTGCCCTGGACACGTGAAATAATTATTTATCTGTTACAATTGCAAGGTTTCTTTCCATTTTATTCCTGAAGATGTGACTAAATTCCGTTTAAATTTTAGCCATCATCTTTAATACCTACCTTTGCAAAAATCATTCTTTTAATTAGCAAATTATCTAGTGGTTTTACTTTTTTTCCCCTTAAGGCTTACTAATCATTTGCCAGGAGCATCTTCACAGAAAACATACCACATTGATGATAGTTATTGGAAGATCTCAGATCTGGCTTTCTTAAGTAATAACCCACCTGGGCAAATAAAGCAAGGCAAAGCAAGTATCTCGCAGAAGTACAAACTTCATTTAGCACCTTTCCAACAGACTGGCATGGGGTTCACACACTGGAGACTTCTGTGCGCTCAATGGAACACATAAAACTTTACAATATGATACCTCCATGGTCAACACATTAGTTTAATTGACAAAAAGAGATAATGCTAAGCAGTTAACAGTTTTCACTAGCAGCATGCCTTTAAACCCTCCACCACCTAAAGCACAAATTTAAATCCAAAGAAGATGCAGTGGGCGGTCCCAACAGATTTTCGGCCTGAGTTTAAGCTCCTTAACATTGTCTAAACCAGGCACAATTCTTCTGAAGTCACTACCCAAGATGAGTGATTACACTGACTGTCCCTGGAGCAGACTTCACAAAGCCATCCTGAAGACCAGACTCACTGCCACTGGGGACAGCACGCTCAGACCCAAGCAGGACCAAGGTGCCTGCATGCTATCAGACCCACCTGGACAGAGCTTTGTGTGAAATAGCTTCAGATCATCTGCAAAACTAAACTCTCTATGTGGGATATGTCATGCACAGAAGACCACCCAACCACAAGGTCAAGGCAGCTGCTTTGATTGCAGCAGCCACCTTGTGCTTGCTCCAGCAGGTCCAGCCACATGAGGAAGTGTTTGTGCAGGCAGCTAGCCAGCCGCTTGACATCATCAAGCTGCATCATCAAGGCCTGCCATGCTGCAGCAAGGCTGAAGGCATCTCAGTGCCTCTTGCAAAGCCCTGGATGGCAGGCAGAAGCAGCCAGAGTCTTACCGCAAAACCTGACAGGGTTTCTTTCCACCTCTCATCCCACAACAGCAAAACAGAGAACTTTTCACATTAATTCACTTTTTTGGATCTAGAAACAAGAGAGGCCTGCTGCTACTCCTCTTCAAATAATGAACCAGAACTAAACCTAGGAACTAGGTCTAGTGGCAGCTGCCAAATTTAAGGCAATGCCTATTCCAGGAATATCAGTATCACTGTCCTCTCAAGAGCCAACTGCCTTTCATTTTTACTATCATTTCTCATAGATTGTAAACATATTGCAAAAAAACCCCAAACCTATAGACATAACAGCTTAGCCGTAAAAGTCTCTAGATGGTATATGGCGACAAAGACTACCTGCAATTGGATTCAAAGACAGATCATAGGCTGTTTAGCAAAAGGTACTCACTATATTCAATTCATCCCAACCTATTGCGTATCTGAAGACTGAGAGGATACAGATGCATGGAAAGAGAGGTAAGGAGTTGACCATCTAGAGCTGAACACCTTACTTGCTGGAGAAAACAATTAAATGAGCAATACTGTAGCAAAGTTGAAAACCTGGAAAGCATTAAAGGCAAACAGAACAATTTTAATAGTTTTTTTCTATGCTTGCTGGTACATGACAGCTGCTTTTTAAATTTAATCACCTTAGTGCAGACTTCATCATACATAATAATGGTGATGTTCACCTACAGAGAGTACACTGCTGAGGGACCCTCTCTCTGTTGAAGAAACATGAATGCAAGAGAAAAAAATGTCAGCACTGTGCAAGCAAGAACTTTTGTCTGTTCCACATCCCAGAGATATCCAATCAAATGTGAAAGATGAGATTTTAAAAAATAAGTTCACTTTAAAAGAAAGATTTCAATTCTATCTGGTCTCTGGGTTTTAAGCATGAGATAAGATTGACTTCCCATTCTTTGTAAAGAGCACCCTTTGCTGTCCCTTAAAAACCAAACAATTCTGGAAGAGCAAAAACTGGAAAATGCCACTAGCAGTGGTGTAGTACATTACTTGTTTGGATGCTAAATTGTGCTGAGCACCTGAAATGCCACTGATTTCAATGGGAGATGAGAGCACTCACTTTGTGGGATCCAGGCTTTTTTTTCTTTTTAAATGAGAGAGCAGTCACCAAGACAAAACAAAGCTTTCTGCTAAGGATTTTAATATAGAGTTGGCAAAGTAATAAGTGAGAAAGAAAAAGAGGAAAAGACACTGTACGCGTGTCTGAGTTGCATAACATATCCCAGGCAAAACACAGCAGGCCATATTACTTTATAAGATAAGCTTGCAGAAGGCAATGTGGTTAATGAGAGCTGTATCTGGCCTCTGGGCACAGCTGTCCTTTGTGGCAGAGCATAGGCTCTCGAAAAAGCACTGATTCCCTTCACTAGCTCATTTCTGCTGGAAACAGTCAAGTTGGATGTCTTGTAGACAGAGTACTGAGGTTACCAAATCCTGCCATGTTAAAAGTGAAGTGAGTGCTGCAACAACAGCTGTTCCTAACAGCTTTGTTAGAAATTTATGAAGTGGAAGTCCTAACACAGAAAACCAAGATGAAGTCAACTCCCTTACTCTGTCAAGTGCGTATTTTTCTCATTATTCAACACTTAACAGGGATGACAGCCAAGATTAAATAGTCACTCATCTTCTGCACCATTATAGCTCCTGCATGATTGCTTCAAATTAAATCTAACAGTCAATGAAATAGTCAATATTTAATTTACTCATTGCAGGTGGCGATTTAACTCCAGTTATAGTATCATTTAATGACAGAAATATTGGTATTTATCACTTTTTATGCGTCTTCAGAAGATATGAGGTTCCTTCATTAGGCAAAATGTCCACACACTTTAAGTCACATGTCACTCCTAGAGGGTGTGGATTTTGAACACTGAGAGTGTGTTCCTTTTTCCTGCTTTTCTGGGTGCTCAGTATCAATGAAGAGACATAAGGTCCTGTGTGAGTCTCCAGAGACCTAGCAAACTAACAGCACCCACATTCCTATTCTCCTTAAGAGCACTCTCTGACTAGCTAGTGATGCAGAACATTTGGATTTAGAAGAACCTGATATACCGATGACAGTCCAGGGCAATCAAGGTTAATTCCTACTCTTTTGACCTCGCTGGCTTACTTACATAAAAGCCATTACACAAGTAGGGGAATCCAACCAGAAACATTTTGGTGACATTCATTACTGACCTTTTGACCACTTAAGAGTTCATCAACTGAAGACAGATCATTTTTGTCCTGCTTCTAGAGGAGAAAACAAGCAGTAATGTTACTGCTCCCTTAATGAGTATGCTACATTTAATCATGAACATGCTACAGTTTTTTGCTTTTTTTGGGTGAAGCAAAATATGCACTTCATCTTCCTGATGACAGAGACTTTACACTGAAACCCCTTCCCCCTGAAAAATGGGGCTTCTTCACATAACATCAGTTATTGCAATATAGGAAGCTGCATCATAGCTACTGCCATGGACAATTTAGCTCTTGCTTAAAGGTCAGAAATTAAAAAGAAAAGGCACAACTAGGCTGAGCATTCAACTTTTTCTCATCCTCTCTTGCTGGGAAGGGACTGAGGCCCAAATCTGCCTTATTCTCCACACACTTCAAAGGAGTATTTGGTTGTATAATGCCCCATCTTCAAGTGATTCCTTGGGGGATGAGTGAGAAGGTATTTGCATGAAGGGCAGGGAGGCTAGCAAGCACTAGCTGAAAGCTGGTATGGAGCCTAAGCAGAAAAACACAAAGACTTCTGTCCTTCTCTCCCCCTGAAAAGCTACAGAAGCTCATCTGTGCTTTGGAACCAAGGCAGCTTTGTAGAGGGATGCCTAAAGATGGCCTCTACCACCCCCTAGTCCCCTGGGAATTTCTGCCTGCAGAAAAATGCAGCAGTTTTTCCAACATTGCCTTGAACAGGGTCTCTTCTGCAATATGAATACTGACAGCACATTATTTCTCCCCACACGCAGGCTCAGCTGCAGGAACTCACACACGAGGGGGCTCTGCACATCCCTCGCTCCTTGCTCCCCACTGGCTTGATGTGAGAAATCCTGTGCTCATAGCAGCCACTCACAGACATGGCCTCCCAAACCGAGATGGTAGCACACCAAAAGACGTCCCCTCTATCAGCCTGCAAAGCAAGAAGCAGCTCAACTCTAAGACAATGTTACAACCTGTGCAATTATACAGACAATAAAGAAAGTTTCAGGAAATGTGCTTTTGTTTCCTGTAAGTGATTTAGTTAAAAAGCTGCTTTGGGATTAATTTGAGTAACAATCTGCTTTGCTAATCATGTGTTTGCATATACTTGTTTGGAATTCCATGTGTTGTGTATGTCATTACAGAGCGTACAGTTATCATACTTTGCTTTCTGTTAATGTGCAAAGATCTGGTTAAAAAACAGGCACACTTCACAAAAACATCTCTGAAATTCTGTCCCTATTTTCCATCATAAACACTTCAATTGGTTGGTCCTGTCATAAACATTGGTACCAAGCAAAAAAAAAAGTTTCCTCATTTTTATTTAGAAATTTCTCTCTCTAAATTTTTCAACCAGACTAAAAGTATTTCTAATCTTTATTAAATTGACATAATGGAATAATGAGCTTGATACTACAAAGACTTTTATGCTTCACAACGCCAGGAAATTCTAATAGTTTTTATGGTGCATTGAGTTTTCAGGTCTAAAAACAGACTGATTATCACTGGGGGGGTGGGGTGGTGCAGCAGTAAAAAGGGAGAAAAATGTTTTTTTAGCCATATGCTGCTTCTCGTAAAACTGCACAGTCAATTAATGAGTTGAATAATTTCATATTTCTAGCTATTTGAAAATAAAATTGTGCCCTTAGCCAAAGAGCCTTCTTTCTGCATAGAGATCAATTTTTATTTCTTAAAATTGTGGGTGCGTTGTTTACATTTGTGCATGTGTTAATGATCCCATGCAAAAACAACACTAACAATGGAGAGCCAGATTGTTTCTTTGCCCCAAGCACCGTGGATAACTCTGCCTCCTCAGCATCAGCATCGGAAGAGAATCAAATCTTTACCTCCTCTTTGCTCCAAGGGATAGTAATTTGCTGCTGATCTACGGCTGCAGTAAATTACAATGCACCAACCCCACTCAACAGTGCTCACCAATACCCTCGGGTGACAGAGCAAAACCCTCTCCCACTTCTCCATCCATCTGATCATGGCCATGGGAAGAGGCAGGAGGAGGTGCAGCACACCTACATGACTGGATAGAAACACTGCTCTGGGGATTTGTAGGTCAAGTGACGATCTAGCAAGGGTTTCCTCTACATTTACCATGCATGCATTTGTAGTCTGACCTTCTGCTGGCCTACGGATTGTTTGAATGTTTACATTTACTGTATCTCAGGCCCAGTTTTGCCACCTCAAACTGCTCCAAGGTGCCTTCATGCTTATCAAATAGCCCTGCTGGCACATAAATGCCTCAGCAAGTCCACAAGTTGTGCACAGAAGTGTAGGAGGCAAAAAAAAAATTGAGCAAGAGAGTTAGGCATAGCATACTGTCATTTATTAAACAGCTATTCCAAGCTTCTAGATACAAATAACAAGAAAAGCCCCACTGTGAGGAAAAACACAGATTCCCAGGCAGAAATGGTGTGCTCTTGGTTGGAAAAATCATGAGGACTGGGAAAACAGCAGCAATAACCTGCTCACCCAGTGTGCAGCCTTATGTCTTTTGTGGGTCAATCATGCAAAGGATTACTTTGCCTGTCCTCAAACCTCTTAGCTTGCTTCATCCCAACTCTGTCAGCCACCACTCCACCTGCATCATCACAACACCTTGGGGCTCATATGAAGAGCCTAAGAACACTAGAAATGTCTTCAGGACTCCTCAGGCTGCAAACCTAAAGGCATTCAGAAACCCCTTACTCAAGGTCTAAGAGAGATTTTCAAAAGGGCTTTACATATTGGACATTGAGCTGCTTAGAAAGTATCATCTTCCAGTGAGAGTTTTGGCTGTTGAGCACTTTGGAAAATCTGTCTGTAAATACACAATCCATTCCTTTAGTTTCATTAATGGGCTGTGGGTTTAATTTCTTTATCTCACTTTCTCCCTTCAAGTGCAATACTATAATGAAGGCACCTGATACTGGTTCATGTTTCTGAGCACAGCTAGACATGCTGCCTGTGGTGATTCACACTTAGAAATATATTCTAGGTTATGCAATGGGCCCCTGGCCTTCAATGTGAATATGCCTTCAAAATTATTTCAAGTCCAAATAGGCAAATGATTACTTGAATTCTAAATAAAGACATTGCTAAGGACCATTACAGAGACATTAGAAAAAAAACACCTCTGGCTCACAAACTGCCTGAACCTCAAATTGTGAGAGATTCTGCAAAGTATCCCTGTTTGCCTGTCCAGCTCTAATATGTTTCTTCTCTACCGTGGCACACTTTACTATCACAGACAGGATAGTGAGCTAAACAGATCTTTGACTTGACTTTGTAAGTCACTCTCAAGTTCTTATGGATATATTTGTTTTTAAGAAGCTAGCATTAGCGAGGACTAAAAAAATTACAATCCCAATACTAACTGTTTCAAGTTACCATTGCCAGAATAAAAAATACCAACTTGGCAGTCACATGACAAACTCTTCCACTAGCTTCCCACCTGACTGGCACCAGAAAGGATGCCTAACTTTGACTTTCCAATATTTCCTAGTGTTTCCAGAGCCAGAATGATTGCAGATACTACAAATAGTACTCTGGAAATTACATCTTAAAAGAAGTTTATTTCTCCAGATGTCATGGGAAAAAATAGCAAGCTGAATTCAGTAAACTATTATGGCTGTGTTGCAATTCAAAAAGGTCTTCAGCTTAGGCTTTCTCACTAACTTACTTCCACTTCAGGGAAGCCTGCAGAATAGACAACACAGATAATTCTAAGCTCTTTCAGAGACTGTAGAAACTTTTCTTCCCTCCAAAAGACTGTGACCCCTACACTGCTTTCAAAGAAATAATAATAATCTGGGCTGTGAAGGTACAAGCTAGTTGGAAGCTGGAGATCAAACTTGAAAAGATGTTTAGGTGCCTGTGCTCTCTTTGATTTCAATGGAAGTTAAAAGCTACTATGCCTAAAAACCTGAGACTACAATCATGCAGTGGTATACAGAAAGCAACACTGGCAGCTCCAAATATCCAAAAACTCAAGACCTAAGACCCTTCCCACACACACAAGAAGAGAAATTATCTTGAAAACTATAAGACATGAGCAAAATAACTCATGTGGGCTCCTGCAAATGAATTCAGGTTTTGAGCCTCTCTCCACCATCAGGTGAGATCTAATTTGGGGTTTTTTTAAGAGTGAAAGTTTAATATTAGCCAACAAAAGCTATACCTGCATGCAAAAAGTGTTCACCACTGTGAGATCTATGGCAAAACCGTGAGAGCTGCCAGTAAAGTAAGTCTCAAAGAGTCTCAGTATTTTAAATTAGGGCATCAGTCTGGGTTTGAAGCCTGGGTTAAATTATAAGCAGTAAATTGTGCTTTTCACCTCATCCTGATTCCCATCTGTCAACTTCCCCAAACCCACAAAACATAGCAGGACAACTAGAAGTATCTGTCCAAAAGAGTTCTGGAACTGCAGTTACAGGAGCTCTGCACTCACATCAGATCAGGAAGGAAAGTTACTTGCTAGGCACACAGCCATGTCCAAAGTAAACACGACTTTTCCATTATTGCACTTCAACAAGCAACAGTCTCAAAATTAGAACAAAAATACAAAACCAAATGAAAAAAAAAAAAAAAGAAGTCTTGTTGATGTTTGTAAACTATAGGAGGAAAAATAATAGAGGAAATGTTTGAAAATTAGGCCAATGCTTTGGGTGTGCACTGCAAGAATCCCAGAAGCATCACCGTCAAGCCACTAAAGCAGCTGAGGTCGTGCTGTCCCACTCTATAGCAAGGCAACTCTGCCACAGAATGAGGTGCTGGAGGAAGACACAGGGGAGATATCCTACTGCTGACAAACATGAGCCAAAACTTCTCTGAATGAATTTGAGGTGATCAATGAACCATGGCAGAATTTGTTCTATTTCAAGTCCTGCCAAAACCTCAGATTAGAGACGCTCACTTCTGGAATTGACTGTGAAAACCCACAGAAGAAGAAAAAGCTGATCCCACCCTCACTCACCCCAATCTCTCACATGTGCCATTATATCTTGTTGGGCTCCCCAGTAAACCTGCATCTCATGCCAGTAGGACACAGGGTAATAATTGCACAGGAGTGTCTCCAAAAGTAAACCAGTAAATTCAGACAGAAAGAGTGACTAAACTCAGTGTGATTAACCAACACAATAAATTCTAATGACCAAGAAGCTTGGACCAATATTTACCAGAGCATGCTGTTGAGTTGATCAGAATACAGAACTCTTTGTGCATGGAAGAGATAGTCTGTTATCACGCTGCAGCTTGTCTTTCACACCACATGCACCACTTACTACGCAAGTGAAGCACAGCTTAGCAATTTTATTCAGCTGGTCTGCCACAAAAACTCAATTTAAAAACTGCATTATTGTAACTTGTGGATATGGATCCCATTAACTAGCTCCTTGTCACTTCATATAAGCACCATTTCTTCACATTTAAGGTACAATTTTAGTAGGAGCTTTTCTTTTTTTCCCCCCTTCTCTCTCCTGTGTTATCTCAATCTAACTAAACTTTTTCTATCTGCTTTGCTGTACTTTTGCCATCCCTCTGGCATTTTAAGACAGGAGGCACATTTTAAGAAGGCTGTGAGTTCACTAGAGAAACACATCCTTGCTTAACATGGAGGGAAGGGAGCAAGAATCCCTTCAGAGACCACAGAAAGAGTTTTAAAAACACTTTGTTGTTCTCCAAGTTTCCCCATTAATACATAGCACGAATACAAAACCAGAAAACTCAAAAACTGGCATTTTGAGGTTCTCAGTTCCAGGTAGATAGAATCACAGAATGGTAGGGGTTGGAAGGGACCTTTAGAGATCATGTAGTCCAACTCCCCTGCAGAAGCAGGTCCACCTAGATCAGGTTGCATAGGAACATGTCCAGGTGGGTCTTGAAGACCTCCAAGGAAGGAGACTCCACACTTTCCCTGGGAAGCCTGTGCCAGGGCTCCATCATCCTCACAATTAAATAGTTTTTATTATGTTTAAATGCAACTTTTTGTGTTCCAGCTTCATCCCATTACCCCTTGTCCTGTTGCTAGATACAATAGAAAAAAGGGATGCCCTAGCCTTCTGACTCCCACCCTTTAGATACTTTTCAATATTAATGAGGTCCTCCTTCAGTCTTCTATTTTCTCAACTAAACAGCCTCAGTTCCTGCAGCCTCTCTTCATAAGGAAGATGCTCCAGTCCCCTGATCACCTTGGTGATCCCTGCACTGGACTCTCTCCAGAAGATCTCTGTCCCCTTGAGCTGGGGAGCCCAGAACTGGACACAGGACTCCAGATGAGGCCTCACCAGGGCAGAGTAGAGGGGGAGTAGAACCTCCATTGACCTGCTAGCCACACTCTTCTTGAGGCATCCCAGGATGCCATTGGCCATCTTGATCACAAGGGCACATTGCTGGCTCATGGTTTGTTGGTCAACCAGGACTCCCAGGTCTCTCTCTGCAGAGCTGCTCTCCAGCAGGTCTATCCACAGCCTGTACTGGTGCATAGGGTTGCTCTTTCCCAGATGTGGGACTCTGCACTTGCCCTTGTTGAACCTCATGAGCTTCTTCTCTGCCCAGCTCTCAAGCTGATCAAGATCCTACTGAATGGCAGCACAGCCTTCTGGGGAATCAGCCCGCCCTCCCAGTTTGGGAACTTGCTGAGGGTAAAGAGATAAGCTGAGGGTATGTTAGATAATTTTGTACTCTCCAGTGAGCTGGGTATATACCTCACTAATCACCATGCCGTCCTTTTAGCTCTGCTCTCCCATCTCCTTTTCATCTGTCTTTTTGGGTTTTTTAAAGCTCATTTCCACACTAACTCCATTGTCAAAGCTCTGCCAGCCCTTCCTTTCCATACTCTCTCTCTTTTTTATCTTTTTACGTCTGAGACTTCTCAGTTGATTTTAAAACAGATGAAATGGGCATCTAAGCAATCTTCATCTCTTGGAATACCACATCTCACATTGCTTCCAAAATTTCTTACATTCTACAAAAAATCCTGCAGCCGTTGGCCATCATGATCAAGTATCAAAGACTTCAGTATATCTGCTCATGTTCTTTCACTATCATTCTATTTGGAATAAACTGCACACCTAACAGCTATCACTATTAGTGACATATATACATAGTTGTATTATCCCATACAATTCCTTTATCAAGTCACTCAGATTGAAAAAAATACCAAAACTCTTTCTTGAACTTCATTTGCACATTTAATTACCATCAATATGTGGGATTAAGTATCTTCTCAAAAGGAAACACAAAACAAAACATTATAGTACTTTTAAAAAGGAACTTTCAGTATCCCATGCTTGAAAAGACAAGATTTGAACATAAATAATCCTTTTCAAAAAGCAGGAACAGCTTTGATCTCTTTGCTGCAGTTAATTGATACATTTTGGCATGTCAGAGCACAGGGCAGAGGGAGAGGAGGTGAGGAAAGACAAAGAGACTGAAATTCTAAAAAAGGTCTAAGAAAGCCTTTTCTCTTTCTACATCCTGTACTTGTTCTTTCCATGCTGGTCCTGAAAACAAAAGCCCCAATTTTCAAGGCAAAGGACACCTAGGGGGACTTTATGGGCAAAGTATTTATCTTCCTAAAGTCTTCTTTCACAACATTAAACCGATAGATACTGTTAATTAAGCCATACAAAAACCCCTCCAATTCTATTCCCCTCATTAAAGCACCACAACAACAAAGCTTTGGTATGTTCCGCTGATCTTTAAGAACTACACAAAAAGGCTGAGTCTTGATACAGAGTTTACTGAGACTTTTATATCTTCACAATGTAAAATTTTCTGGTCTGGAGCCTCAGTTCTGAGTGAAAGTCCCAGTTTGCAAGCTAACAATATGCAGACTTGGGCTGCTAGAGGGAATATGCAGCAGTAATCACACCAAAGAACTGTTACTAAAGCAGATATATTGCTTTGCCATTGTATCTATTTAGCAGTTCTACCCCAGCCTGTCTCTACATTAAGATGGTTCAGAAAAGGGAGGGTCTCTGGTTTAATCAGCTTAATGCAGTGGGCAGTGAAGAGCGTGCATAAAAATGCTGCTCTTTAGAAAGAAAAAAAAAGTTACAGATTCTTTTCACTTAGCTTTTAATTAAAGGAAGGAGAGGTGAGTTCTTAGATGGGAATGAAGCAAGCCTGTGGGGATGCACTCAGGACCCAAAGCGCAGCACTTAGATGATGATGTCTTCCACACACCAAGCCTGAGGATGGACTGTGACCACTGGGGTGCTGCTGCATTGGCCTGATTTACTACAGCTTCTGCTTCAAGTGGTCGTCAAAGCAAGTTCAGGCACGGTTCATCATTATTATTTCATCAATTAAATGCACTATGCTCAGCTGGCAGCCAGTGAAGTAGGCTGTCACAGATGCATCCAAATCCAGGTCAAAGGGGGTCTTTGTTCTTCCAAAAACAAACAAACAAAAAAAAACCTACAACAACCAAACCACTGTGGAATGAGATGTTCTGTACTAATCAAAACAGAAATGGTGGAAAAAACAAAACCTTAAGATCTAGTAGAAGTTGACCAAGGGGAAAAAAACAGTGTGGTTTTGTCTCTCTTGTTATCTGCTGGAAACACTTTATCTTCTCAGGTTCAAAGAAACTTCCATTAGGCAAAAATTCAATACTTGGCACTACTTCAGCAAAATGCCCTTGCTGCAAAAGGCTCGGAAAAAATCCCAGGCATTTGAGGAATTCTTTTTTTTCTTTCCCCAGAAATCTTATTGCTTTGTTCTGAATGCAGGAGACAAATGAACAGTACTGCCCAGTCACTGGAATGCCCTCTAAACCTTGGTGCAATCCAAAGCCTCTGCTACAGGCAGCTTTGCTCTCCCAGGATGCTGATAGAGGTGCCATGACCTCAGCAGACCCAAACAACACAGATTTTCTTCTCCTCTGAAACAGCCATCCACAAAATTCCTTTATGAGCTATGTCACCACAATTGAAGAGAGACTCAGGCATTTGTGCTATTTTTAAAGCACACCTTTCCTGGGCTCGAGAAGCTATTTTTATATAACCTCAATCCTACCAATATAATGAGCGGTCAGTACGGCTGGCCAGCAGCTTTGGAGCTGTTTATAAAGTTAGTGTAGTGGCTGTTTTTACAATTGTTTAAGGCATCAGATGGATCACAGAGACTTTTCAAATGAGTTCTGTGTACTTTGTACCTCAGTTCTGTTAGCTCATATCATGGATATTCTCATTTGTTCCATGTCATATGTGTGGCTTTATACAACATTGATTGTAGGGGTGGGTGACAAATATATTTTCTTCTCAACGGTTATCAGCTAACAAATAACTACCATTAATCTTGGTTCTCTAACATTTTAAGGATTTAGCCTCCCTATCCTTCAGATATTTTTATGGAAAAGCAGTTCAGAAAAGGAATGGGTGTATCCTTCCTTGAATGGCAGCCAATGAACTAAGATGCCATGCGGGAGGAGGAGAGCACAGACAGCATCATTAGATTAAAGCCCAACCCACACAGCTGACAGGACTTCATCTGATCAAGAGCAGCAGTTTAATCTTCCCTGCACCAGCCGAAAGGCAGGCCAAAGAGGCCTTGCTCTGCATTGCTGAGGAGTCTCAGTATTTTTTTTTTACCAAACAGTAAGATAATCGATATTGACAATGACAATAATCAATAACAGTTCCAAACTTGATTACAAGCTATTCTCCACTCAAACTAAACTGTCTGTCATTAATAAGAATGTAAGCATTCTGATCTTGCTCCACTTTCAATCAACAGATTTTAATGGGTGCAGCTAGACTTCCCAGCCATAGCATTTTGTTTGTTTATTCCTCTTCTTTTATATAAAAGATGACATTCACTGCCTTCCTTCTGCTAGCTACAGAAAAGGTCTGGCTACAAAAAAGTGTGATACACTAGGCATTTCCCATATTTAAAGATAAAATAACGTATGCAATAACTTGGGTGGAAGTGACTTGGCTGCCTTTTCTGTTCATGCATCTCAAAGCATTTTCATATTAACCATCCCATTCAAACAGAGTTCGGCTACCTTCAACAACAGATGGGGACACTGAGGCCTGAGAAATGCAGTGATTTGTCCACAGTTAGTGATGAGAAACTGGAAGTAGGACACAGTGTTGGACTGCACAGTGCTCTGCTTTATATACAATATGGATTTATCTTCACATTTTCTGAAGCTTAAGCCAAAGATAAATATGAGCTTTTCTCACAAAATTTGAACATCAGCCCTTTGGTATGGGTGTAAGGAAACCAGCATCTTCCATTACTCTGTCTCCTAACAGAACAGGGAGTTATTCAACAACACCTATAGATGGATTGGATAGGATAGGATAGGATAGGATAGGATAGGATAGGATAGGATAGGATAGTTTCTGTTTGAAGAGACTTAGAATGATCACCTAGTCCAACTACCTGACCACTTCAGGACTGAACAAGTCAAAGCATGTTATTAAAAGCATTGTCTAAATGAGAGCCATCCCTGTGCCACCACTGCCTTGGTTCTGCTGGGGCATGGAGGACCTGGAAAGCTGTGCATGTGCCCACAGAAGTGGCTCTGTATGCTACATCTAGAAGACCTCGTCTGAGACCAAACTCCACATCAGAGACACTCTACAGACTCAGCACCAGGCAGCCCATTGCCCCACTGATTCTGTGGAGAGAGACCTGGGAGTCCTGGTTGATAATAAAGTAACCATGAGCCAGCAATGTCCCCAAGTGGCCAAGACCAATGGCATCCTGGGATTCATCAAGAAGAATGTGGCCAGCAGGTCAAGGGAGGTTCTGATCCCCCTCCACTCTGCCCAGGTGAGGCCTCATCTGGAGTCCTGTGTCCAGTTCTGGGCTCCCCAGCTCAAGAGGAACAGAGAACTTCTATAAGGAGTCCAGTGCAGGGCCACCAGATCATCAGGGGACTGGAGCATCTTCGTTATGAGGAAAGGTTGCAGGACCTGGGGCTGTTCAGCCTGGACAAGAGGAGACTGAGGGAGGATCTCATTTATACTTAAAAGTATTTAAAAGGTGCATGTCAAGAGGATGGGGAAGCAGCTTTTTCTGTAGTGTCCAGTGACAGGACAAGGGGTAATGGAAAGAAGCTGCAACACAAAAAGTTCCACTTAAACATAAGGAAAAAATTTACTCTAAGGGTGAAGGAGCCCTGCCACAGGCTTCCCTGGGAGGTTGTGGAATCTTCTTGTGGAATACTTCTGGAGGTTTCCAAACCTGCCTGCATGCATTCCTATGTGACCTGATCTAGGTGGGCCTGCTTTAGCAGGAAAATTGGACTGGATGGTCTCTAGAAGTCCTTTCCAGGGACTGACGAGGCTGCTTAGAGGAAACTTTGCACATGTAGAACAACTGACTTGTGGCCAAACAGTAATTTGGAATTAGAGCCAGAGGCAGTGATATCAGAACCCTTGCCTCTTCAATTTTTTTTTTTTTTTTTTACACAGGAGTTTCAGTCCACACCTCTGATTCCCCACCGACTCTCCAGAAACATCCCCTATCCCCCATCAAATGGCTCATTAAGCCTAACCTGATGCTACAATTTACACATCTATCTCTTTGGTTCCTTTCAAAGAAGTAACTACTTCATAAATAAGACGTACTTCCTTTACACTTACACAATAATACACCATTAAAACCTACTGTAGATATTGCATAATGAGAAAGGTGATGTAATAATTAAAGATATAGACTGCTATCAATGGGCTGATATGTACATATGTCAGAAATAACCAAAAGCTTGATATAAAAGCAGCAGTAAACAAAGAGATATATTCAGAGTATGATAGGAGTTGTGGTCTCTGAAAAACAGTGGTAATGCTTCCTAGTGACAGTTTCCTAAATGATTCCAATTTTTCTTGACCTCCCAAAAGTAGCTAGAGCTCTTAGGATCCCTGGTGATACCACCACTCTACACTCCACCTCAGCATCTTGATAGGCATTTCAGTTTCTACAGATCTGATCACAATCGGTGCAGAACAATACCAGGAAATATTTTCAAAAACTAGATGGACATCACTCCTTGCATTTCAGCAGCATCTTGAATTATGTGCCAGGAAAAGTAACAGGACAAGGGGTAATGGGATGAAGCTGGAACACAAAAAGTTGCATTTCGACATAAGAAAAAAATATTTTACTGTGAAGGTGACAGAGCAGTGGAACAGGCTGCCCAGGGAGGGTGTGGAGTCTCCTTCCTTGGAGGCCTTAAGAACCGCCTGGACATGTTCCTATGTGACCTGATCTAGGTGGACCTGCTTCTGCAGGGGTGTTGGACTAGACCATCTGTAAGGGTCCCTTCCAACCCCTACCATACTATGATTCTATGAAAAGAATGCACTTAATCGAAGCTCTGCAATACTCTTCCCGAGCCAGCTGACTGGCAAAGCACGAATCTGACTGAGATGCATCTAGCCCAGATGATCCAAGAGCAGGACATTTGCCACTGTACACTGCTACTCTTTAGTGAGGTGTTCAGACGCCTGCAGGGGAAAGCGAAATGAGAGGCAAATTCTTTTGAGGCTCTTCTCTAAGCAAGAGACATGACATATCTGAAGGAAAGATGTGAGTCAGAAACCTCTACAGTCAATAGGATTGGCTTCCCCAAGTCTTGAATCTGCCCATTCAGTGTAGCACTTCTTTTAAACCACTACTAATGTATTCATGAAAGGTATTAATGAACATTGTGCTCAGGACAAGTTTGTTTGAACCACATTGTTTTGACTAAACTTACCCAGCTAGAGATTGCTGTGCCACATACACACTGATGGCAAAATCCTCAGTGGAAAGACAGCATCATGAAAACTCACATAGCACAATTACCAATCAGGGTTTTCGTGACAAGCTACTACTCTTTGACAAAAGACTCCAGAATACCTCAGACTTCACTGGAGTTTCAGTACTGGCACATTCACAACTGCAAAGAATATGGTTCATTTTTTCTTAATTTAAAATTCATTTTATTATTCATGTAAAAATATATTATCACACTTGTCTAGAAGTCTGTTCATTATTAAAGTACCTCCTTGCATCATTTCAGATCACAGTAACACTGTGTGCTAATTTTTATTATAAATTAAGGTAACTTAGACTGTAAGATCTCGGGACTGGATCTCTCCTTTTTGTTCTGCATTTCTGAAAAGAGTAAGAGAAAGGATTTCGAGCTGTGACTGACATTCATAGGAATTGCTACAATACTTATGAGGTAACAACAAGAAAGTACTGATTCTGTGTTCCCATTTGTGTTAAAATGTCAATGCTGATGCAATAGCATCTCTCCTACATTTTATCACATGACAGAAAATCAAGTCACCCTCACTCTGTCCTGAAGTGACAGCACAAACACAAATATGAAAATAAGCAAAGGAAGTGTTTTGAAGTGTTTTGAAACAAACCAGATCAACCTAAACAAGTGCTACAAACAGTAAACTGTAGTAATCACAATTGTATGAATAAGGCCGGACACTGCTTGAATGCAGAGTTAAGAACATCTATGTGGCTAAATGTTACAATTTCACATTAAAATATGCTTGAGACACTTTCAAACTGTAATCTTTTAACTTTATTTCTGCCTATACATGATAACTACTTCTGAGATAATTACAACAGCCCTGCACTGTTTTGCCGATTTTGAACTACGCACAAGATTATAGCATGTATTAACTTGAACTGCAAAAATACTAACATAATTAATCTGCATGAACACACTGAACTTTGTAACACTTAATAGACATCCACATGCTTTGGTGTTAGTTAAGTAGCAGTACACATGTGCTCAAGATCATAAAGGACCATAATATACTACCCTGTCAGGGTTTGATTTCAATTTCCCCTAGAAAAAGAAATATCTGCTGGTTCAGAGTTCAGTGGCTCCATGTTTTTACAAATTTCACAACAAACTATGCAAACGATGGTCTCAAATCAGAATATATTGTCCAAAATCCTTATGTATTCTTTCTTTAAAAAAATGAATTGTCTACTACTCATTGATTTTGCACAAGTAAAAGAAAATTGAAACTCAATTAAAAAAAGAGCTATTCCAATCTTTCAGAAGAAGCATGCACACAATATCTATGGAACTGGCAGTACTGCATATTAAACATATAAGAACTGGAATTATAATACACATTTAATGTTCCACAAAATGGCTTCAAACAAGCAACTCCCGTCTCCTGGATGAAGACACTCAGGTAACCACATTTAGTTAGGGACTTTTGTGGGCTTCCTGGGCAAATAATGGGCTCTAATCTCAGTTATTCATGATGAAAAGAAGGTGAAGTCATAAAATGGCATTAAAGGCACATTATCTGCCAATACAGCATGCTCCAAATGTGATTATTACTTGTAGAACATCAGCTTTAACAAGAAACCCATTTGAAATGATATTTTTTTTTCCTTAGCGTTTGTTCTGCCCTAAATCAGTTACTCGTGATTCCTCCACCCCTTCTTGTTCTTTACAGCATCAGAGAGGCCTCTGTTGCAGAGGGGCCATGGTGGCAAATAGCTCAAGTGCTCCAAAGCGCTCTACTAATGCATAGGGAGAGTTTCCTTGCTCATGGCCAGAGAGTTTTCCTGAAGCTAGGTCAAATTATAGAGTAATTCAAAAGTGCTTGTTATTTATCAGAGAGGTCTCCTGGATATCAGATAAAAAAGCACTTAAAAAAAATAAATTCAAGAGTATTCAATTATCATTCATATACTTACCTAAACAGATATTTTTAGTATTGTTGTTGTTATTTACATGTTTCCAGGTGTATGTCTAAATTCTTTTTCCAGAGAAATCTCTCTCTACACAATTGTTACTAGTCAGGACTGGACGCTGAAGCTTTGGCAAGACAGTTCTCTGGATAGACCTCACTTAGTTCTTTTTATGAGGACTTGTTACACACAATATATACATGAAAGCTACAGATCTTGTATGAGCTGCCAAGCAAAGAGCTAGATTAGGCAAAATCTATGCACAATAATATAGGTTTACCCACTGTGTCTTTATTTTGGGTGCGAGATTGAGGCAGATTAAAGGAATAAATTTTATAAACCATTAAGCATCTACCCTATCAAGATTAGGCATACAAGCAGGTTTCTGAAATCTGGTTTGGGCTGCAGTGAGGGCCTACTGTGTAGCCAGTGTGTGCCCCCGAGCCTGTTTCTCCCCTACAATATATCCATTCCTTACTCTCTTGTCCAGCACTGCAGTCAACCTTATGGACAGCAGACATAAATACTGCACAGCAAACAAAAGCTGAGGTTCCTAAAACTTACTGCTTCTGAAGATCATCCTCATGCCATGCTGTTGCCAGAAGCTGAATAAAATAGCATAGCTATTAAAATATTTTATCCAGTGAAACATATTTCTTTTCACCCCTTTC
This sequence comes from Urocolius indicus, assembly GCA_013401255.1. Taxonomy (NCBI): domain Eukaryota; kingdom Metazoa; phylum Chordata; class Aves; order Coliiformes; family Coliidae; genus Urocolius; species Urocolius indicus. Next base: position 201,583 of record WBNH01010170.1, read on the forward strand.
CAAAATACCAAAGGTGAAGAGATGATATCATATGCTAAATGTTCCCTAAAGTATAGCAAGCATCAAGTTTTCACAGCTATACATACAAAAAAAAGAAAGCCCTTACAAAAGGGGCACTCGTGCTGATACTCTTGGCCCTAACAGTGACGACATAAAGACAACCCTGCATTAATAGGACATTGAAAGTTCTGGAAGCTGACAAAGATCCCAAAGGGCAAGGAAAACTCTGACCTGCCCATGTCTAGGGGCAGTGGGACTTAGGGAAGCAGGGGATTATCATCTCAGGTTTACTGAGTGACATCCATGGATACAACAGCACCCAAGTACTGACCCTGCCAGCAAATTCTGCAAGCTTGTTATAATACATTTGACAGCAAGGGGCATGTCCTGGGTCTGTGCTGTGGGATCCCAGGAATCCCAGGAATTTCCAAAATTTCCGTTCTGCATGGCTGCATTTTGGAAAAAGACACAGGGTTTAGGATGGCTGTTGTTATTCCTCTGGTACCACCAAGATGATGAGGGGAGTGGAGCATCTCCCTCACGACAAAAGGCTAAGGGAGCTGAGGTTCTTTAGCTTGGAGAAGAGAAGACTGCGAGGTGACCTCATTAATGTTTACAAATATGTAAAGGGTGAGTGTCAGTAGGATGGAGCCAGGCTGTTCTCAGTGATAGCCAATGACAGGACAGGGGCAATGGGTATAAACTGGAACATAAAAGGTTCCAAAGAAATACAAGGAATAATTTCTTCACCGTGAGGGTGATGGAGCACTGGCACAGGCTGCCCAGATGGGTTGTTGAGTCTCCTTCTCTGCAGACATTCAAAACCCACCTGGATGGGTTTCTCTGTGACCTGCTCTAGGTGGTCTTGCTCTGGCAGGGGAGTTGGACTAGACGATCTTTTGAGGTCCCTTCCAACCCTTAAGACTCTGTGATTCTGTGATTTTGTGATCATCTTAGCCAAAATAGAAATGCTGTCGTAATATGACAGCATGGCTCTTACTTCCTCCCCTTTGCAGCTGGTACCATTTAAAGAAGCTGGATGGAGGCTGTGAGCCTTTCTTGTTAGTAAATAAAAGCAATATCTATTGAGAGTCGATTATGCTGCATAGAAAAAGATTCCTAATGGCTGTGATCACTCTGAAGTCTCCATGCTGTCTTATGGAAGATGAAACTCTGACAGAAGTTCAGAGGACTACACACAGCACCCTCAAGCTAAGCTAGAGCACTTTCCCTTTCTATACATTACATACAAGCAAATGGAGAGGGACAGTCTGTGAGAAAGCTGTAGGAAAGCAAAGCACAAGTGCACCACTCAATAATGACACCAGGGTTACTGTCACTTTAACAAGCTTCTACTATAGTGCTATTATCATTCAAAGCTCCTTATCACACCAAGTGCAAATATTATGACTAGCTGAACATCTAGAGTAATCATTGCTGTAACTGTGTACGTATATTTGTATTTAATATTGAGGGCTGTTGCTGTCACCAGGCTATAAAAACCAAACTGGCATTAACATCCGCGCTGAGGATTTGCATAACGCTGACAAGGATAGAGACTGGCACATTGCTTGATGTGCGCTATTCAGGCAGCTCCCCGATGCAGCGCAGAGCAAATGGCTGACCAACACCGGCCAAGATTAGAGGGTTTCTCAGCTGATGCCAACTTGACAGCTGACTGAATAAAAAGGGGCAGAGCAAACAAGTATCGTTCAAAGTAGAGGGAGCCCCATCTACAAAGCTAGAAATGATCTTGTGGCTGCCTAACTCAACAATGATTAAATGGAACCTGGGCTGAAACTCAAACATGCCTGGCAAAGGACTTTCTCATAGAGCTCTGTCAGGTGGGAGGCATGGCTAGGTGCAGGGGTCGTTTGAGGATGGGTGCTAAAACTGCCAGAGACAATCTGGGATAATACACACAGTTACCAGCCAGATGCTCATAGATGAAGTGTAGGTTCTTATTTTCCCAAAAAAAAAGATCTACCAACTCGATTTCATTAGATTCTCAGAGCATGAAAGGTTCTAAGCTGTAGGAGTCACAGGCCTGTGGCCCACTGACACTGGTTAACCCTTTGCAACATTGCCCTCAGGCATAGGATCACAGAAAGCTATAACCACACTGAAATCACGGACACATGATCACCTCTGCAACACTTACCATTACTGACACAGCAGCACCTTACTACAGTTTCTATTTTTAAGAACTCATCCTCCAGAAAACAAAAGTACACTCAGTAAGATAGTCATCTTGAAACAGAAGAGGAAGGAGCGTATGCACTGCAGCTCCGGGTGTCTATGACAGAATATGGTCTCCATGTCATAGAAAAAGCACTAAATTCATCAATAGGAAGATATACAGTTAAGAGCCCTCAGCGGTGGCACTGATTACGGTTTTTTAAGTGATGTTAAGTCTTAAATCAGATTTTACAAATTGCTACTTGGATCACTTTTGCTGGTATCAAACAAACTGAATGATTCATAACAATGGCACTAATCAAATTTTAGAAAGCCAAGTGACCCCCTGCTCCTGCTTGATAGCTGAGAAACAGTGCGAGATAGGGCAGGAGGCTGCAAGATTAAAGTTAAAGAGGCTCAGGAGGAAACTGAAGACAGTGATGCTTTATGTTGCTACATTTGCTAGCAAAGCAAGCCAGCAGATTTGCTGTTCTAGAAAAACAGAGGGAATTTGCTGAAGTTTCCAGTGCACAACTTCCAGAAAGCAAATGCTCAGGTCTAATACATAAAATACAGCTATATTTTGAAAATGTTTTTATATACACAAGTCTTTTGCATATATACTTGGGTATTTTCAGTGCTGAAACTTAACTGCATCCTTTCTAATGACTTTGGTTTTATAATCCTTAACATAGCAATAACTAGCTCCAGAAAATAATCACCAGTGTAATATTCCCTATCTGTGAACAGCAGTAAATGTCTGCTCCAAGAGAAGACACTTGAGACATTTCGAGACTTATTCTTCCACCAACAGATAGACAAATCTACATTGAATACAAGCCTCATTCAATTTTCTAATGAAGCTGCACACAAACATAATAACACACATAGCTGCATCAGCTTATGTCTGTGTTCATTTGACCTGTAGAACCCAGTATGACTCTTTTAAATACCAAGCACCATTCCATTCCACCTAGAAGGTCACTTAAAATCAGTATTTCCTGACTGTGATAGTAATTTAAATTTAACAGGGCAAGTATTACATAGTGAATACTGCTAAGTATGTTTTATATAAAGATTAGATCTAATAAGACACTTGTCATATATTCCACAACTGCCAAATGATTTTTAAAAACAGATTTATTGAGGGTGACCATCTGTATAAAAGACTGTATGACCTGTATCACTGTAGTTTAAGAAACATTATCAGCTTCAAAAAACAGTGAAATTACTTTATCTATTACGGCTACAAATGGGGAATAACTCTGTTACAACTGAACTACACTAGCAAAGGGAAAACCATTCCCTGTATTTTTTTTAAGTAAGCTTCATTGTACATTCAACAGCAGTTTGGGTTCAGAGTTTTGCTTTTGATTAGTCGTCTCAGGCAGCAGCTATCTGGGGTTGCTGTGCTCATATCCATTTACTTCCTCTTGGCAAAAGACTCTTAGAAGCATCACTGGGGATGCAGAATAAAGGTTTTATATTTTAAAATTACACATTTAAAAATAACTCAGTTGAGGTCCATATTTTTAAGGATGTTCTGTAAGTCAGCTTCAAAGACTTAAAAATTGACTCATGAGCTTTATGCTCATGTTGAGTTTACATCCATACATACGTAAAAATACATGTATGCATATGTATACACAAAAGTTAATACACATAATCAAGTTTTGAAATCCTGATTCAACTGCAGTCTTTTATTTTTAAGACCGTGTCCTGAGTGGTAGAGGGCCTGCCATCTGGCCAGGTAACTAGGAAAAGATGTAGTTGTGAAGTTTAGCTCTGAACTGATTTGGTTTCTTCAGGCTTTCTAACAGCTTTCTGCAATGAGTACAGCAGGTCACAATAGGCCCTTAATGCAACATTCTGATCAGTGTAAGAATGCAAATAATATTTTAAAAACACAAGTTTAATAGCTTGGTACAAAGCTGTCTCTAATTTCATTTTTAGATATCTCTAAATTATTATTTTTTCACTAATGAAAATTCATGCTCTTACGTTTCAGAGCTTTCAGAGAAACAGTTGCGAGGGTTGATCACTACAAATGTACACTGTCAGCATGATACCATTATCACCTCTTCTTAAATTAATATCAGGTAGTTTATTCCATCTTGAGTATATATCCTGAGACAATCAGTTTAATGGCCTATGCAGGTATGCTGCCAAAATCAAGACAGATAGAGCAAGACAGCCAGAAGTTTGCCTTATGTCTTTTCTAATGCCTGCTTTTAAGTTACCTTTATTTCTGCAAGTCTAATTTTTCCAGATTCGAAGAGCTTCGTAACAACATTTATACCACCTACCCTTTTTCTCCTTCATTTAAACTTCCTGTTTCAGCAGACCAATAAATATGCCACCTTCCACAATTCCAGTAAAGGAAGTCTTCTATGGGCTGCTGTCATGGACGTTGTAGTTTACACACAAATACATTCACAGATGGCTTTCAACTCATTATGTCAACCAGCTAACTATAAGCCTGTAAGACTCAAGCTAAGAGGAAAGTATTTCATTTGCTCTGAGAACATACAGGAAAGCTCACATACTATTTAAAGAGATAGTGTGTAGTTTCTATTTGCTACAGCTGCAAAGCCACATGAGCATAATTATTTCCGTGAAGTCTCTTCTGCTGACTAGGTAGATACCACAAAGACAGTGCAGCTGTTAGAAACAAGGTCCAGATCCATAAACATATCTATAAGCTTTTGATTTCAAGGAGCTATTAGCTGCAAAATGTCTCTGTGGGTCTGCGTTCAAGTCAGATCCCTTTCCATCTCTGCCACAGACTCTTAGAATGACCATCACATCACTTAGCTTCATCCTTTATCTCATCTACCTGTGAACAGAGGAAAAGGGGACAAGCATTTTCTACAACAAAGGCTTGAGGAGTTTGGTATTAATTTGTGCTTATTAACTGCTTGGAGAGCTGAAGAAGAGAGAGAAGCATAAAAGCAAAGCATTTTTATTACAGGGAGGCTCCCAACTGGGAAGGGGTACACAGAGGGAGACAACAATTGTGAGAGGGAGCACTGCGGTGCAGTTGCCATCAGGCTTGCAACTTAGCCTCCTTCCTTCATTCCTGCCTTCTTCACACTCTGCCACTCTCTGTTTCTTATGGACTCCTCAAATTTATTTCATTTCACACTTTGTGTACCTCTCTCAACCACTGACTGTTTTCTCAGCAAACAAGACCAGAGGTAGCACTTTGGTCCTGCTGCAGTTTGCTGCAAACTCTGGGCTCAGTCCTGCCAGGTGCTGAGCTCCTCTGTGAAATGCCTTACTGTCAGAGAAATCAGCAAGCACTGAGGGTGCTCAAAGCTTTACAGAAGGGCAGGATTCCACCATCAGAGAAAAAATAAAAAAAAAAACAAAAAAAAACAAGTATTTTTTTCTGGGCAATTCCTGATGTTCAACCTCTGGTTTTGCTACTATACTGGTCAATAAGTAAGTACACATCATACACTTGAATGATCTCTTTTGCTGTGACCTATCTCGTCTGCCAAATGATAGTCTGCAAATCCCTGTTTTGAAACAAGCCTAACACATGTAAAATAACACAAGATGTATGTTTGGGAAAAACACGGAAACATTTAGCTTGTACAAATTCATATTTCTAGCTTATCTGTCCCCAAACAGCTCACAAACAGTGCACAGGTCTATATTAATACATACCATAATGCACTTTATTCTGGATGACTGATAATGGGATTATTGCTCATATACCAAAAGCAAGACATCCAAAATTGTATCAGTTTATTCCTAAGGAATAGAATGATTGTCAGAGCCTAATATGTTTATCATCATGAGGCTGAGCCAGTGGGGTTAGCTCTATATGGTTCTTGGAAATTAGAGAATATGATTGTGTCACAGGATTCGTAGTCAGTGTTTGATAGAGCAACTGTCTACAGAAAAGGACACCCAATCTGAAAAGTGATTCTCTTTGGAAGAGCACCTATAATTCACAAGAATATTTCAGGACCTTATAACTAACAAAGCAGTGAATATGAGGTGGTTTACAGACATAGAAACTGTAGCTCCTGAATGCTCATTCTCCTCCCTACTTGCCACTCGGTGAAAATGGCTATTTGGCTTCCACGTTTCTCTGTATAGGTGGGCCTGAGCTGAAGAGGTCATTTCATCTCCATGGGATGCTATGCCCCAAAGGGTTTTACTCTACCTAATCTGACCCCAAGAAGCATCTTTTTTATACTAATCCCAATGACACCAGTCATTCCTACTGTGTTTTACAGAGATCAAGGTCTGAACAGACGGTGAAGCTAGATTCCTCTTTCACTGCAGGCATCTGATCCAAAGTCAAATGAGAGGTTTTCCTGTTATTTAATGGGGCTTGGATCAAACTTTAAGTACAAGACCAATGGGTAGTAGCAGGGCCAATGGGCTGGGCTGTAACTGTTTCCATGGAGAACAAGAGGCCTTCTCTAAGGCTGCTAAGCATCAATGCAAGACCATTCATCACTAAGATGTATTTTCCCAGTTTAAACTTTACTTTTAAAAGAGTATTTGTATTTGCAGCACCACAAATTACAGTAGCCACAGTGGTGACTTTGTTAGCAAACAATGACAAGACAAAGGTATCACCAGGAGGAAAGCTAAGAACGACCACAAGGGTAAAGCACTCTCCTAGTTCAATACCAAACCACAGAAAAACATCTGTCAAACAGTATTGCAGTTTGAAGTAATCAGTGCAACTAATTATCACTAATTGTAATATAGTTTCTGTCTTGCTGCTAATACATTTAGACTTGCTAATCAAATCAAACTATTCCACCTTGCCGTGCTGCTTTCAAATAAACATTCCAGCAAGGATGAAAAAAATCAAGCTTTGTTCTGGTTTTTTTGTCACGGCTGTCTGGAGAGGCCAGTGGCTTCTTTCATTTATTTCACACTGTGACAACAGTAGTAGAAAATGCCATCAGGAAGACTATTTGGCACCCTGAATGTTTTCACTTAAGAGCCAGAGCAGGTGAGCCAACGTATGCACAGCACTGTGCTGCCTCTCAGCCTAACACAGCCACCGCTGCTGTTGGCCACAAAGAGGAAGGCTCAGGTTACTCTCAGCAAAGTGCAGGTGAGCAGCACCTTTAGAGTATGTCCACACATCCACTCTGCTAAAAGGCTATTGAAAAACACCTGGTTTCAGCTTTAAAAGGGACTAACTGAAAGACAAGGCAGTGTTGTTGGTAAACTGATAAACTAGGCAACAAAACCTATATTCAGTTTCCAGCTCTGCTGCAAACTTTCCAGAACAACCTTGGCTGTCTTGTGCATCAGTTGTTTGTCTGTGGAAGTGGGATTATAACACGTCTTTGCCTAAACTAAAAGTTCTTCAAATAGACTGTTCTCTACTGCATTTCTGTGCCTGTGTTAATACAAGGAGATTCCTAACAGGTTTCTGGAAGCTCTTTTAATAAAAAGAATTAAAATGTGGTTTCCAGAAATAAAGCTCCATTTGCAAATATATGATTTTCCTTCCCTCAAAAAAAAAAAAAGATGGAATTTCTTTAAAAATTGCACTGTTTGGGACATTTTTAACAGGTGATGATCTCACTGGAAATTTAAGGCATACCATAGATCCACATATCATGGGAAAGAGTTTCAGTCAGGTAGAAAGGCAGTTTCAGAGTACTGATGCCATTGAACTCCACTATTCTACTCACAGTCCTCCACCACACATAGTACAAACTGTCACAGACACACACTTAACATCAAAGTAAGACTGAAGCTTATTCCCCAAAGTACCAACACAGTCCTTGGAAAGATCAGACTCTCAAAGATCCTGAAAGATCCTGAATGATCAGACTCTCAAACCTCTCTGTTGTTTTGAGGACTTTCTCCCAACCTAGAATAATAGAATGATAGGGGTAGGAATGGACCTTTAGAGATCATCTAGTCCAACCCCCTGCAAAAACAGGTCAACCTAGATCAGGTCGCATAGGAACGTGTCCAGGTGGGTCTTGAAGACCTCCAAGGAAGGAGACTACACAACTTCCCTAAACCTGAATCTAAACCAAAATCTGAACAATTCCATAGATGCAGCCAACAGTTTTCTGTGGGAAAACCAAAAGCCATTTCATACTGTGTCACAACAGAAACATATCCTCAAAATGCTGCCATTAGTAAATGTGCAGCCACTTAACTCCCGCTCCAAAATGTTAGCCACTATTTTTACAAATGCAAATGCAGAAAAGACCACAGTTATTTTAACAGTGGAACTGTGCTTGAATATTTAGCAGTGCCTTAAAAAGCAGTAACTAAATTAACTTGCAGCTATCATTAGTTGCTAATTTAGCAGAAACATTTGACATTCCTAACAAAGAAAGAAAACAACTAAATATTTTATACCGAAGAGTGCTTCAGATTTTAATTAATTTTTAGTCTTTGAACTTTGCAAACAGCTACTTGTAACAAAGTTTACAAAGGTCATTTAAAATTGTGATGTTGATCTAGAAATCAATGTGCTTTCACAAAAGGCAACTCATTAGGAGTAAACATTCATAACTGCCAAGTTTTACACACAAAAGAAGAAGCACCTGGAAGCAATCGGTAACAGTAATCAGGGAGATTTAAAATTGTGACAAGATGACCAAAATTAGATGAATATAGACGTAAAAGAATGTGACCTACTTAAGAAGACTTTAGTATTCCTAAAAGTCATGGTCTCTGTCTGTTCTTCCCTACATTAACTTAAAACAATTATTTTGGAATATGACCTTTCTGAGGAAGCCTTACTGTGCTGCGAGAGGCACTGGTACTCACTAAAGGCAGGAGTCATGTACATCACAGAGCAGAAATTGACTGGTGAGCTGTAGGCTGTTTCTGCAAGGCACTTCCCTTGTGTGTTCCCTGCAGTTCAACAGGTGTGTGAGGCACACATCATCTTCCCAATGTTTGACACAAACAAGATCAAACCTGGGGCTGAGGACAGATGTGCCTATGACTTTCCTGCTCTTTGGAGTGCCTAAATTACCAACATCCAGAAAAACTACCCATTTGAAAAGATACAGAATGTATCTAAAAGGCTTTCTAAATGGCAATGTCAGTTTCAGTTTGAGTGTACTACTGGGTCCAGCTAGGAAGCAGAAAATTTTCTTGTACTATTGCCAAACAGAATATGCTTGAAAGTAAACTGAAGATTAGAGATGTACCAGGACATTGTGGTCACTGCCTGCTGGAAAGCTTCATCCCAGAACCGCAGAAGCAAAGACAAAACTTCACCAGGACCTCCATTGGTCCATGAAGTCCTTGACATTAGCCCACAAAAATCAAATAAAGTTTATGAAGTAAGCCACGAGACTAATCATACATCAGCAAATTACCCTCCAGACAATGTATGCTTTTTACATTGACTCTTTATCTTAATACGACCTTACTATGCATGGTTAAGATTCAAGAAATTCAGTAGAGAACTCTGTCAACAATGTAAATGGCAGGGAAAAAAAAAACAACAAACTTCCTCTGGTGGAGGATCACATACAACATCAGATATGACTTTAACCTAAGGTGTGTTAAGGAACTAGAGTTATTCTGGATTTGAGAAGGAACCAATGCTGTGGAAGAAAGTTCACAGATGAGTGAATACAAAGAAACTGTGTAGAAAGGAACAAGAGCTTGCAGCAGTACACATCCATCAGCTCTAGCAGATTTCCAACTAAAAGTCTAGCATCAATAGACATCCCATGGATTTTGCATGGCTTGTTGAAGGTCTATGCAACTGTGAATTACCATGCTGATTGCACCAACGTATATGTGAAAATCTCTATTTCTGGGAGACAGAATATGGATAATATTCCTCATTTGGGTTTTTTTGTATTATTCATGTAAAAATTGATGTATAATTTAATATTAGTTACTAACACAGATATAAATAGCCTTAACTGCTACAGAACATTGTGTGAAGGAAAGCAATTAAATGGAAAGATCTAATACGACAGGTCTGAGGGATTAGCCTACCCTTCATGCTGCAAATCTATTAGTAAAATACCAGGCATGTCACGTGTTTTTTGCTGGTAACACACGTGTGATCACATTACAGGTGACATCATTGATCTTGTGTGCCATGTGCTAAAAAATAATATGGCCCAGTTCTGCTTTTGTAAAGAATAGTTTGGGCTGAATGGCAGCCATACTTCTGCACAGGGGTCTTACTAACCAATCCATTGCCTGAGGGAAACAACTTTTTCTTTTGGTCAGGTTAGCTTTGGCTGAATCAGTCCCTTGTGCTGGCTCAACACATCACTGGAGAAGCACTATGCCAGGGCAAGGTAAAATGTGTCCACATCCTCACTTCAAATAGCACCTGAAAACATGAATGCTTTCTGATAATTGTGCTGTTGCTGAAGAAAAAGGTCTTTCAGTGACAGTAAGAACTGTAATTCTCCTGAAAACAGAGTTCCTTTTCAGGCTTCTGGAACAAATTAGTCTGCCACATGATGAAAACTTTTCTCCTAGCTTCATTTGGCCCTTGCCTGATGCATGAGTATGCAAAGAGCTCTTGACACTATTTTAACCTGAATTAGTCCCCCAGGTTTTCAGACCTCTCCTCAAATCTTATTTTAAGACTGTTGACAGGAACAAAGCAGTGAACATCAGCGTGGTTGTATTTTTTTGAAGGGAAGAAGTATTTTGCTTTATATTCTAAAGAGAGAACATTCTCTGTTTCTCTTAGATTTCTGTGTTGTATGTCTTTGAATTAAAAAATGGAGATATCTTTTAATTGAGATATTTATAAGACCATGGTAAAATTACACTAATATCATTTATACGTATAAATGTATATACACTGCAATTGGACTACTGAGCATTCTGATACTTCACAGTTGTAAGGTGTCTGTTCTGGAAGTATATTACAGTGATTATTTGAAACAAGAGTAATCTGCTGCTTCCATTTTAAAAATGGGAGACTCAGGTGCCTTAGGGGACCAGACAAATTACACACAGAAAGAAACCACCAAAACAAGGAACCAATAGTCTCCAAAGACACAAGTCAACAAGTCAGACACAAAAATACTCCTTCCAAGTTACATACAATTTGAGGCCTTTCTGTATCTTCCTGTTCTTCCCTCTCTTTGTAAGTGTCACAATTAAGCAAAGGTTTTACCTAGCTACCATGTGATCAGCTGCTGTGCTGCCCTTACTCAGAGTTGCCAGTTGGAGGACAAAGATAGTAAACTCTCTGAAGAATAGTCTTCTGAGCCTGTATCTGCGGCATATTACAACTATGCCTTAACTTGGGCTGGCATATCACTCTGCACCTAAATAATAACAACAAACCAAAGTCCTGCAGGTTTCAGAAAACTTTTTTTTTTTAATTCATGAGGTTCTTAGGAGTGACCTTCTCTGAGAAGCAAAACCAGCTTGGAGCTCTGCAGAGGAGTAAAGCAGGGTGCTTGGTCCAGTCAATATGAGGGGTTTCCTGTAGCCACTCTTACTCTCACAGCTGTTACTTAGACTGGAGGGGAAATTTAAAAGGTACTCAATTTTAACAAAAATAATCTAGAAAATAATGTTCCTAACATTAATGTCAAATTTTTCAAGCAGAAAGAACTGAACAGCTTGTTAGGCAGAGGTATGCTTCACTGTTTAAAATGGCCTTTTAATTTATAAAGTTCTCTTAAGTAGTGCAAGAAGTTTGTGCTTTTTTTTTTTTTTTTTTGAAAGTAAGCTATATTAAAAATTAAAAAAAATTAGATTTTAAAAATACAAATGCTGGACATTACCAATGAGAGAGTGACAGAGCTTCCCCATGCAGAGCTGAGAAAATAAGTCTGTAGGGAAAAGCAAGCAAACTTTCATTACTAAGCCCACCAGTAAACAGCAAAATACTAGCTGCAATGAAAGTTCTTCTTTGCTTTGGTCTTTACAGCCAAGGCCGGCCCTCGGGAAGCCCAGTCCAGCAAGGATAGTAGGATGGCCTGCACAACAGAGGACTTTCCCTGGGTGGCAGAGGAAGAGGCTTATTGGACAAACTGAAGGCTCATAAGTCAATGGGTCGTGATGGGATGCATCCTAGAGTGCTGAGGGAGGTGGCTGATGTGTTTGCTAAGCCAGTCTCCATCATTTTTGAACAATCACGGAGGACAGGCGAGGTGCCTGAGGACTAGAGAAAGGCCAATGCCACTCCAGTCTTCACAAAGGGCAAGAACGATGACCTGAGAAACTACAGGCTGTCCAGCCTCACCTCCATCCCTGGAAAGGTGATAGAACAAAAATGTGACCTGATTTAGGTGAACCAGCTTCTGCTGGGGTTGGACTGAATGATCTCTAAAAGTCCCTTCCAACCCCTACCATTCTATGGTTCTATGATTCAATTTTAAAATTTTATGCCTTGTGTGAATTCCAATTCAAAATACAAGATACAGTTCTAGCTGCACAATCTGATGTCAACAGCATAGTCAGAACAAAGGCCATGCTCCACTCGCATTACAGGGAGCAGAGACAACAGACAACAGCTCCTATAGCAGGTGTGCTGGCTGAAGCCTCGTCCTACAAGATTCTCGGCACTTCCTGGGGATGGCTAAATGCCACTACTGCCTGCTTAAACCAACAGGAAAGTAGAAACATTGTCCACTACTGCTGAAAACAGTGCAACAATTCTCCTTGTGACTTGCTAACTAGAAAAGAACACAGACCTACTTATAGCAATGGCATCTTTTCAGTTCAAAGGGTCCACCAGTCCTGCTGGATGGCAGATAAAACTCTCAGATAAGACTGAATTTAAAAAAAAAATAATCAAAAGAATTTGTATCAAAAAGACTTTAATAAAATAATATTAAGGCCATTTTCTAAGAAAGTGATGCTTTAAATATTACAATACTCTTGTGTTGCTTTGAACCTGTTGTGCAATTTCAACAAAACCGCACAGAAGGATGGACATCCTGAGGATATTAAGTTACTGGCAAGCTTCACAGAAACATGAGGTTCAGTATTTGGTCCAACTGAAGGTCAGGCACCACAGATCACCTCTGAACATGCACTAAAGAATGAATTTTTGAGAACACCTTTGTACATCCCTATCACTGCAAAACCTTGAATCAGAGTTTGCCTCTTCTTTAAGCACCAAGATAAGGTACAATAAAATTAAAGAATCCTACTTTCCAAAGCATTTTTACTCACAGAACAATATATTTAAGAAAGTAGATTTCCCACAGAACCATTAGGCATGAATAACCACAGCTATGCAGTCACAGCAAGTTGAGACTCACACCATTTGGTAGCCTGACTTAACTGAGCCATGTTTCTGAAGTGTTTTGAAGGTCAACAACGTTACAGAAAGCTTCCTGTGGTGTCTGTTAAAGAAGTAAAACAACACCTATTATAATTCCATTTCCACACATGCATAACTTGGCCTTGGAAACATCTGTTTGCAGAATTAATTCTGACTCCAGGTTCCCAATCAGATGAAACCTCTCTTTGCTTTCCTTTACTTTGCAGTACCAGTGTTTTGCCCTCATCTGAAACTTTCCAGGTCACTGCTTGACCTCTAGCTTTAGCACTGGGGGTTTTCTTAATCTGAAGCAAAACTTTTCAGATGGTTGGGGATTTCCAAGAGCAAATGTAAATACATTTACACAATTTTAAACCCATATTGTCTCAGCTGTCAAGGACAAGACTGATCTGTAGCTCACTGAAGGCAGCAAGAACTGGTAAAGACATGGAACTGAATCCAGGCTGTATGCCAGGGACCTTTCAATTGACTTTGAAATGGCTTTGGATCTGGCCCAGGCTCTGCTGGTGACAGTAACACTAACTAAATCTGGAGAAGAAAGAAGAACATGTTGAAAGTAATTGGGAAAAAAGTAACTTCTGAACATGTTCCTCGGGCAGTTTCTTCAAATTCAGTGAAGTTTAATGAGCATTAGTCCTACTGTCTATTGTCCTGAAAACGCAGGGGCTGGTGAACTATGGCTGACACTAAAAACACTGAAGACAGGAACTTTGCTTGGGGGGTCTTGGGGAGAGGCACTAGAGGTGTGTCTGTCACCAATCCCATCTGTGGCAATTTACTCAAGGGATTTTAGTTATAGATAGGTTTCAACAAAAGCTCTCACTGTAGAAGCACTTAGTCTGCTTCAGCTGAAGTCAATAGTAAATCTACTATTGACTTCAGCAAGAGATAGTATAGGCTGCTGTGGAGAGCTTTTGAAAATCCAATGCTACATCATTAAGCTACACAGCAAAAAGCAGATCTGTTAAGTGAGAAATGTACACACTGATACTTCTCAGAGCACAGCTGCACTTAACTCTACTACTTCTGATGCCACAGGAATACACCAAAGAGCATGCTGGAGAGGTAATGCAGCTACAGCTATAGAACTGCATTTAAAATCCAACTCCCTATACTTCTTACAAGCTTATAACTGTAATCCTGTAATGTTAGCTTTATACATGCATGATGTTTCCTCCCCCTATTGTGTTTATTGTAGTTTCAGTTTGAAAATTACATTTTGTTACATCATCTATGGGCTCTTTATACTTGGAAGCATCCCATCTGCAAAGTGATTCACATGATACTGCAGAGACAGAAAATTCCAGAATGATCCAACACAATGTTTACTTCTAACTACTAACTAGTCCAATGAAGTCAGAAAAAAAGGAAAAAAAAAAAAAGTCTGATGCAAGCCTTTCAGCACTCCAGTTTCTGCAGAGTTACTTCTTGCATACATCAGAATCAGACTCTGTATAAAGCTTTCTGCCTTAAAAATTCATAAAAGACCAAGGCACAGAGTTAAACTCAACCTGCCCTTCGAAAGGAAGTATCAGTGTCTGGATAGCCAAACATTAAAAAAATATAAGAATCCAAGCAGCTATGCACTATCAACCTTAACCACGTAGTTCTTCTGTGACTTTTCCAATGCAGTGGCTAGCAGTCATAGTGTATCACATGCTAAAATAATTAGGGTAGGGGACATTCAACTGTTTTTTCTCCTGTCAAAATTCATATCTGTACCAATTAATTTTGAACTAAGAATTTGTCCAATTCTTTACTTTTTCATCGTTCTTTACACTTTCAGAATGCTAGGGAAATATTAACCAATTAATCCATAATGTTGAACTGCTGCACTGAAGTGCTCTTCCATTAAACTGGTAAAAATCTTCACAAGTTTCAGTTGTGTGAAAGCAAACTTTGAGTCCAGTAGAGTACAGGCAATTCTTTTCTTCCTATATTTCATCAAAAGAAAAAATTCCTTTCAAATGTGCCTACATGCATTATTGTCTCTTAGTAGCCTCCCTGTCTGAGCTTTTCAAACACCAAAAAAAATAATGTGTTTCTCTGCTGGCTCACTTCATTAAAGTGAAATTAACTGCATCTTGTCCCTTTACATTATATTCAGCTCCTCTCCTCCTCTTTCTCTTATGGGAGAAAGCAAATACACTTCTGTCTGTATTTATAAAAAGCAGATTATATTGTGCATTGTTCAGGCTATGGTGACTCAAAGAACTAAAGCTCCCACCACTTCTCTCTCTGGATGGCAGCAGGATCCCACCACATGTAAAGGAGCACTGTGAGATGTGGAAGCATTCTCTTCTCCAGCAAAAATGCTGGTAAGACACGCTGAGCCTGCTAATACTGCAGAATCCCACAAACAGAGCTCATTAAAATACACTCCTATTTTTTTCCAATATTAGGATTGTTAGGATTAAACAAATACTTTTACATCCTGAATCTCCAAAGCTAGCAGACTCCTGAACTTTAGTTATGATGCTAAAACAGTCTCAATATGCTGTGCTCCTCACAGCAGTTTTTCTAGGAACTGAGGGGAGAGAAAGGGAAACCAAGACGGATAAGTCTGTGCCTTTCAAGGTTGAACTGACAGATACAGAGAAGATACACAAAGTTTTATGTCAAAATTCTTGAGAGAAGGTTCCGTCTTTTTTAGCTACCATCAATATCCTTTTTGTCAGGTTGACCTTTGTGTGTATGTTGCACCAAGACTACATCACATTTGATTTCTTTTCACTTCTTTTCTATGCCATCCAATTCAGAAAAGGATAGGCAGATAGGCTGGACTTCACTGCTGTCCCTTACTAGATTAAAATATTGCATATTGCTGCTTTTCTTTATGACAGTGTATAACGCCCTACCCAAGATTATTAATAGCAGTTTCACAAGCTGCCTCATTCACTTTCAAGCATGCATCTGTACAAACCATGCCATCTTCTGGTGTTTCCTGGCAGCAAAAAAAAAGAAAACCAGTGTCAGAACTTAAAACTGTCACTTCCCTCTCTGACTTTGTAGGGAGCCCTCTCTTTACTACTCTGTATCTGAGTGTAACACTGCACTCTGCAAAAATCTTTCACAGCTCTTCCAGGTACCAAAATCACACTAAAAAAAAAAAGACAAAAAAATCCAACTTACTGTGAGAATAGCAATTCTATCCTGCAAACTAAATCAGCAACTTCCATTTTGAAAAACATTCTGTATTCAAATTATTATCAAAGACACTCTAACAACTGATGCTGTAAGAATCAGAACAGAAAATAATTTGGAAGTCGGTTTCTTAATATGACAAAAGCATCTGGGCATCAGGAAATTTATGACAGCTGGAACTAACTCCCCACATGCAGTAAACAGAGATAGGCTAAGATGTTGAGTTACTCTTTCATCCCTTAGCATTTGTTTTTGTAACCTGCAGAAATAGTTCAAAATATTATAGCTCACAAACAAGTGGCTGCTATGTGTTTTCTTCCCCTGCAGACAGCTCAGACTCCTCAATGACTTTCTATGCTACAGATTCCTCTGGATATTAAAAGACTGGTTGTTTGCTTCCACTTTTTGTATTGGAAAGTTGTTCCAGAAACTAATTCTTCTTGTCGTTTCTTTCAGGCTAACAAAAGACCCAACCTTCACTTGTACTGTAGTTGCAGTAAGAGGACCACTGTATCATTTACCTTTACGCACCATGTATGTGTTGAGTTTTAAAGAAAGGTTTGTTACACAAGGAGAATACCACTAGACACTAATCCCTCAGCATACAGAATTTTCCATTTAATTGTGTGATATAGTCATAAGTTTCTGTGCAGATTCATTACTGTGGAGGAGGACCGTCACACCATTGAAAAACATCCTGGCAGCATGAAATCTTGACTGTGTCAGGCAAGAATCATGTACAGCCAACCATACCTGTGGTATCTGAGCACATCCTGGGAAAAAGAGTGATCAGTTACATTATGGCATAACCCCCATACTATTAGGTAAGTGTGAGACCACATTCAGATGAGACAGCCACCAGTCTAGGAAGAGGAAGCACCATGGGCATTGGAAGCACCACAGGGCATGATCCCCTACCAAGCTGCTTACATTGCTTCTAGTAGCACTGAAAGTCTGCAGTGGTGAAGTTTTGGGTTAGAGAATGCTACTTTTTTTTTTTAAGGAATACTAGAAGGCTATGCATTTGTTCCTTTGTTTTATGACTGGCAATATTATTTAACATTAAAGAATGGCATTAGTATGATTTCTTTCAATTATGTTTCCTTACTTTTCCATAGTGAGCAAAATGTGAGTAAACTAAGCCAAATAAGTTTCAACTGTTTATAACATACATTGATTTTTCTGGCTCTCAGTATAATACTTGATTGATAATACTTGGTATTCATGCTACAAACATTAGGAATCTGAAAACTGAAAAAGTGAACTGATTACATTTTCTTCAAGAAACACAAGGACTTCCAAAGTCTCCCTCTAATGTAATATCCAAGCAAGGTAACAAAATCAACAGACACTAACTTCTGTTAACATAGATAAATCCATTGTAGCCAGTAACCCAAAATACTGCTATGTCACAGAAGAGACTTTCTCCTTGAGGGACATTGTTCACAGCATAGTGAGGTACAGGTCCTACATCTAAAATTTAAAAAAAAAAAAAAGCTTCAAATAGGATTCCAGAACTCTATTAGACCAGAAATGGCCCAGAGCTCAGGGATGTAAAACATTTCTAACCCTCAAAATAGTGTGGGAAAGGATAACAGGAGTTGGTTCTTCATTCCCATTCCTTCCAGCATACAGAATACAGAGAAATATGGTTGATACATCCACACTCATGAGGAGGTCAACTGTCTTCCTCCCTCCTCTCTGCTTATGGCCTATGATATCATTATAAACACAGAAAGACTGCAATTGAGTAGGGCTGTGTTAAGTGTTAGAAGAACCCATCAGCAAGGAATACATACTGCGTAAATCCACATTAATTACCACTTCCAAATCAAGAGCTCACTTTGAAGCAGATCACCCAGTGATCTGCTCAAAGCAGATCTTGTACTTCAGTTCACGTTACAAAGTCATCTTGGAGTAGACCAAATGGACTCTTTCTGGATTAAACTCAATGGAAGGCTACACTTCTGGAGAACACTTAACAGCTTCCATGCAGTAACAGACACTCAGTTCATGGAAGTGTTACCCTAAACCCTGAGGATATGTACAGTGTCCTCAGCACAAATCGTTCTGCTCTCCACTTCTCATCTCACTGCATGGCACTACTTGTTGATGTGGGCATAGCCACCATCTTCCTACAAAACCCAAGAGACTAAAGAAAAGGGTATCTTATAGCAAGAAAGAATGTTTTTATGTCTCAATCTAAAAAACCTTCATGGTGAAGGAGACAAGGCCATGCAGTAAAGATAGAAAGCCAGCTGGGAGCCAATCCAACTACCAGTGACTAGTGGATGTTCATATGATTAACTTCCATTACTCAGACAGCAGTATAAACATCCACATTTGAAACATTATTTTAGTCATAGCAAGTGTGAACATGAGATGTGAACAACTCTCAAACAATGGTGATGCTTTTTTTTTTTTTTAATTACCTAAAGAAAATCTAGGTAGGTTTACCTACCTAAACAAAAATAAAGAGGGAGTCTCTCATGTATTTTGCTAGATCAGCTTCATTTTACCTCTTGGTATGCAGGTAATAAAAGAAAACCAACTAATTCATTCTGGGAGTTAAGACTAAGAAAAAACTATTTCACTGTGAGGGTGACGGAGCAGTGGAACAGGCTGCCCAGAGGGGTTGTGGAATCTCCTTCCTTGGGGGTCTTCAAGACCCACCTGGACATGTTCCTATGTGACTTGATCTAGGTGAACCTGCTTCTGCAGGGGGGTTGGACTAGATGATCTCTAAAGGTCCCTTCCAACCCTACCATTCTATGATTCTATGACTTAGTTTTAAACTACTATAGTGAGCAGAGACATTGTAACTCTAACTAGAGGGTTAATCAAACATTTTAACATGGACATCTGAATACAGAAAGGCTAGTAATGACACTCCAGTAGAGAAAATCAATCACATCTCCAGTTAACTATAAAAAAATCATACTTAAAAAAAGATGGGATGTATTAGCCCTAAGATATAAAAATGCACAGCATCTTGACAATTCCAGTCACTATAGATTTGAGTCACATTCAGATTATACTCCCCACACATTTCCTAGGAACACACTCAGCAAAAGTTGGATCCTTGCAACAATGTATCAATTTCATGCAAACAAGCAGAATACAACTGAAAACTGTCCACAGGAGTATCAATCCCCATCCTAACTCCCCATCTAGCATCAAACTCGCAGAACACAATTTCTGCTTATCATCATTAGCTAATGAGTCTTACATATTGGCCTCTTATTTCTTCTTGGAAAAGAGGAAGTGTGACTGCTCAGACCTATGTCAGGAAACACATACAGTCACCACTTG
This sequence comes from Urocolius indicus, assembly GCA_013401255.1. Classification (NCBI taxonomy): domain Eukaryota; kingdom Metazoa; phylum Chordata; class Aves; order Coliiformes; family Coliidae; genus Urocolius; species Urocolius indicus. Next base: position 221,462 of record WBNH01010170.1, read on the forward strand.
GAATTCCTCCACAGAAACGTCAGCCTCTGCTTTGCCAGAAACTGGGAAAGACAATCACGTCACCTCCTCAAACTTTTACCTATTCCTCTTAATTTCCCATGCTAATACTGGGGCCTCCATGTTGTGTTCACAAATAAAAAAACCAAAAACAAACAAACAAACAAAAAACCCAAAACAAAACATAGCTTCAACTTTATTCTCTTTGTTCTAGGTAACATCTCTTACTCCTGTTTCTCATGCTCTTTAGGTGTTTTGATGTTTGTACAGTCTGAAACCTTGTTCTGCCAGGACAAGAGCCTTAAAATAAGAAGGATGCTTATGCCATGGCAGAATCTGGCCCTTGAAACATAAATCTGTGTGTCTGCTTCTCTTTCTAAGTCATTTCCACTAAGAAAAAAAAAAAAACAAAACAAAACCAAAAACAGTTTGGATGCTTTTAGTCTAGACAGCAGACCTCTCAGAATAACATCGGTTGGGCTTGTGAAGAAACCAAGTAATTTTTGTTTAACACTGATTCATTGCACATTCAGCATATCAAACCGAATTCCCACAGAACTCCAGTACTTCATTAATGCTAATTTCAAGCCTTTCTAAGCTGAAAATAGTATAATGATTTTAGAGAAATTGTTCCTACCTAATGGACCCTTAAAGGGAAGGTAAAATTCTTTCAGTGGACCACAACCCAAAGTTCTGAGCTCAGTCTTGTCAAGAATCCGGATCCTAATAAACCACTGGTTATGTATGTGTCCAGTCAGAACTATACATTCTAAAAACTTTCAAAAACATATTTACACAATAGGTTACAACAATCTAGTTGATGGATAAGTAATTATCTGATGATCCAAAGATCTTTTTCAAGCAATAGTGAATTGTTAAGCAAATACACAGTAATTTTCAGCTAGTTATTATTTGGACTTTGTTCTTGAAGAACAATATTTTTTAAGTTATTTTTTTAAAGAAATAACTGAAAGTGACACCAAAATCTGAAGGTTTAGCAACAGTCTTTAGAGAAAGACCACCATCAGACTAACAGTGGCTTCAACTGAAACTAGCTTAATGAAAGAGTAGGAATCTGAAGGATCAAGTCACTCATAGTGTCAGTGTTTGGTGGATGTAGGACTTTTCTGGTTTTTTAATAAAGAGTAATTTGGGGTTCCAGATGCTAGGGAAGTATAAACAGTCACAACTCAACTGAGCCTTACAAAACTAGAAGGTCTTGACCTGATCAATGCCAAACCTTCTTCTTTCTTTTTTTTTTTTTTTTAATGGCAAAGCAAAACAGGAGACTATCAGAAATTGCAATCATGGACAAACGTTTTGCTCACCACTGTGCACATCTAACATTAGTAGAACTAAAAGATGTCATAGAGTAGACAGATTTTCAGCAAATACATTAGTGGATTTCAATCCAGCTTTCAGGACATCGGATCATCTCAGAAAAATCCATCATTGCCACTTCAGAGCATTTAGTTTAATAGGTGGCAATTTCAAAGTGTAACCAGGGAATGATCTGGACAAAAACAAAAACCAATCAAAAAAAAAAACCAAAACTCAAACCAATTCAATTTTATAAAATGTAAATTATAAATAACCATATATACTATTTTCTATAAAACTATGAACATCTATGTAGGATAGCAAATCTGTAACAGTTGATGCAGTGGACTGCCTTTGCCAGCCTAAGCCAGGAAAATTGCAACTGGCTTGCTCTATATTAGTAACATATTTGGCAAAGACACTCAAAGATGAGTTTTGAGGAAAGTTTATTCTGTCATCATGTATGGCAAAATACCAGCTACTTTTGCCTTCAATTTATTGCTCACTGTTAGCATTACCTTATGGTCTGGGAGTCCTGGAAGAGAATCTCATTAAGCCAAACACTGAATGCACACAATACAAAGCCCTAGATCTAAAGAGATGATAGTTCAGTATCTTTAGGAGAATAACTTTAAATGCAACAGGGGAAAAAAAAGATAAATTAATTCACTGTACCAATTTTTTTTTCAACCAAGAGGCCTGAAATCCAGCGCTTAAATCCAGATCTAGTCTCATAAAAGTGATGTACCAAAAGATGTCAGAAATATGAGTCCATACTGAAGGTCTCATAAGCTCTCTGACTTAAAAATTCATGAATGCAAACAAAACCAGACTCACAGACAAGAAAGTAGACTGATGCTCAAGCTCTACTCTTAACAGGTCTTCGACCTTTCCTCCACCTACCTGAGGCATATATTAAAGTTATGTGTTGGCTTAGATTTCAGCCTAAGTTCCATCAGTTTTATGAATTTACACCTGAGTCTCAACATCACTGCACAGGAGCTGATGATGATTTCCCTCTTTAATCATCAGTGCTAGTCCTCTGTATGTGTATGTTTGCACATGAATCTCCAATGTCGAAAAATCAGCTGAATGCTGCACTCCCACACTGAGTTTGGTATACGAAAATCACAGGCTTTTCACAACCCTCAGTTATATTATTCATGCAGAATGCACTCAGCTTTCTATTGTTCCTGGTCTCATTGTTTATAAATGAGTCTTTGCTTCATCTGAGGATGGAAGTTCCTTTAAGTTTTTCTTAGTAAAAGTACTTCTGTAATGAGGTGCAGAGATAGTGTTCAGAGGGTTAAAGGAGTTTCTGGAAATGTTCGTTTTCCTAAAAAAAACCCAATATTTTCCTTCTATATTGAATCAGAGCTTGTTGATTTGTTTTGGCCAATCTGATACACAGGTTCCCAATCACTTCCTTAATGTTTCAGAAAATAATTAAGTTCTTTGTTTTGTTCTCTGTTATCACAAGATCTGCGGAGGAAATTTTACATTACGACTCTTGCTTTTACACCTCACTTAAACATTCCCACTGCTAACACATTAAAAAGAACAACCCTGAGACATGGTCTTTGTGTTGTGCATAGTGTAAATACTTTTTCTCATGACAAGACAGGAATTGTACCAGAAAATGCTGGTCCCTTCTGTTATTGCCAATACAGTTGCAGAAAAACATATAACCCCTTTGTCTGGCAATATTGCGAATTTCATGATTTAGCTTGTTCGACAGTTCAGGCTGTCATCATTAATCCTAGTGATTGTGCAAGATTCTGATGCATTCTCCCAGCTTAGAGTTTTGTCAATTCAATTTAGGTTAATAAACAGTGGACTGAATGGCAAAAGAAAAAAAGTAAGTTAATCACACAGCAACTTAATCGCTTTTGGCTTCAGAGAACATCCTTCTGGTTTAGGTCTAATATCCCAGCATTTTAAAGGTAAGTGGATCTCTCTCTTTTACTCCTCCATTTGTGGTATGCTTTCTGTTTTTAAAGTTCAAATGCCTTCTTTTATGCTTCTAATAAAGCTGAGACATCGCAGATCCAAAGGGGACAACAGGCGGCTGTCAACTAACACACTGAAAACAGAAAACTGAACTAAAATTCACCCATCCATCTATCTACCCATCCAAATCTTGGAGTGAAAGGAAACCTCTTTTGAACTAAGGAGTCAAGAAACATAACAGATTGACAGTTAATGGAAATTACAGTTACATTTAACTACTGTTAAGCAAAGAAATTCTATTTCTTTCAAAACTCATCTCCTTTCTACTTGCAAGTATCAACAGACTTGAAAAGGACAGTTCTTGTGGTTTTAATATCAATCCCTAACATATTTTCTCTTAACAGAAGTTCAATGAAACCATCCCCAAGAGCAGTTATCTTGAAGTCAACAATCTCCACCTTCAGTGAGTTCTCCTAGCGCTCTGGACTGTCTTCATCCACCCTCTCCTCACCTGCTTTTCTCCCTTTGGCCAGATTCTGACTTTTATCACACCAGTACAAACTCTGTATAACTCAGTGAACTCCAGGGAAATATATTTCTGGATTTACACCTGCCTAGCCAGCAGAAAATGTAAATTGAGCTGAATGGTATTTAGTTTGCTCATGAAAGGCATTTTTTTCCCTTTAATTTATGAGATAAAAATAATGAAGTCTAGATTGTGTTGCTCATACACGCCTTCAGTAGTACTGCATTCTGGAACAGATCCTATTGAAAAAAAAACTATTCATATACTTTTTTCACTTAAAACATACAAGCAGAACGTGGTCTGCAATTAGCAATGGAGAGAACAGAAAGTATTTCTTTCAACAAAGATAAACATTATAGGTCGTTCGGATGAGTGACAGTAGTTCAGTATTTAAACTGGTTTTAAAAGAAGTTATTTTTTAATATATTTGCAGTTTAAGTGTCAGCTTTTGTCTAAGAAGAAAGAAAAAATATTTCAAATGTTCCTGTCACTGCTATATTCCAATTAGTTCTAGAGGAGCAAAAGAAGATAGATTAAAACAACCTCGTATAACAGTGAAGAGTAAATAACCTACAAATCTGGAAACTCGTGTGTGTGTGTGTGCAATGAGGACTAGCGCTAAGTGGAACATATACAAGGAAGAAAGTACATTGAAAGAAGCTTCAGTTGTTTTTAATTTAAATCCATGCCTATTCAAAACAGTCATATCTGAATTTCTAAGAGCAAGCAAAATCACTATGCATTTACCATACCAAATGGCTTTTTCATCAAGTAGCAAAACAGAACAGATACAAATGAACCAATCAGGGATTTCGAGTGAGCTATCAGTGTTAGAAAAGCTACTCTGCACATTCCAGTTGAGTCACCACAGAGAAGTAGGGGGAAAAAAAGGGGGAGGGGGGAGGGAAGGGGGGGAAATAAATTACTGTGTGCAACTCCATCTGCAAACTGCTTTTCCCGCACTGGTATGTAATAAAATGTGTTGCTAAGATACAAGCTGCTAAAGAAGTTCATTAAAGGACACTTTAAACAAAGCTGCCAGACTCTTTTCCCTTTAAAGACTGCTTATTTGGTTCTGTCCCTTGTGTTTATAATTAGATCCTCTATATGAGAGATTGTGCTCCATTCAAGCCCACTCAGCAATGAATGTTAATAAAATAACGTAAATAAGGCATTGGATTAGGTTGTATATGTTTATGAGCTACGGAGCTGTTGATAGAAATACATCTGTATTCCACTTGTATTTTAAAATGCAAAAATAAAGCTTTTCCAAGTAGCTTCTCCCCAAACTGGAAGAGTAGAAATGTCAGCTTCTGCACCCAGCACTCCACCCTAACTTTTAGAAAATACTTTCAGGCAAAGAAAACCAGGTTCTTGCCTAAAGTTTGGAGTTTGAGATGCCTCTTGTATAGTGTATTATGTGTGAGGCTTTGTTATTTACACTGAAATAAAGGCCAAAACTGTTTACATCTTTCAGTTCGTAACCTTTATCTTTTTCCATGTATATGAGTTCCTCGATATGTGTTAACAATATGTGGAACTTCCTTGATCTTAATGTATTAATGACACAAGTAAGTCTATTTTGTCCTATTTTATTGTCAGGAAAGAGATGTTATCAAAGAGGTAGGTCGTTATCTGACCTTATATAAAATTTTTTTAGCCTCTGTAGTAACAATTTCATGGTGGCTATATTTTGGATTTTGTTTTGGTTGAAGGGAAAAGAATAGGCAAGGCGTACTTCCCATTCATTCATTGTGGTGAAATGATATCTAAAGAAATCATTTCACCATTTATCTGTTCGGCACTTAATAACACATAAGATGCATAAATCACAGATGAGAGTTAGTATCAGTGATTATACAGGAAATGTTACTTGTCACTTTGTAACCTGCATCTCATATTAAATTCTGTATCACAGTCCCCAGTATGTATATATTTTTAATTACATTTTCAGGCTCATTTACATGCGCATATTGGCTTTCTGCCTGAATGATAGCAAAGAGAAAGACCTTATGCTCACACCCAACCACATACACAAGCACATTTATACACAGAGACACTCAAGTCTGTACATTTCTGAGAATGAAAGCTTCTCTCGCCTTTCTCATTCTTAGAAAAGCTTCAGTTCACCAATAAATCTTTAGGCAATCTTTAGCTGACTCAATGTGCTTTAGAAAAATGGAAAATTACAGAAAATATAGGTTAATCTCTGCTGCATGTCAAAAGTATCAATGATTTTCGCTCAATTCATGTTAATCAAAATGTAATATACGTTTTCACTTTCTGTAACCTTGTAAGATTTGTTATCAATAGCTGAGTTTGCGCAGAAAGGCTATTCCATTCCTTCTCTCTGGATAAGAGGTAAGCTACATCACAAAGTACCAACATGATCAAGTCAAATCAATGTGGAAAGGAACATGACCTATATGCTATATAGATTTAACTTCTAATTCAAGACCAATTGTATGCTTCCCTGGATTAAATGAAAGCAATCAGACAAACTTTTAAGTGAACACACTGTTCTTGCCACAGTCTCAACATCCAGGCTCTTAAGACTAAATTCCAACTCTGAAAATAAGGTTGCCTCTAAAAAACTCAAATTAACACCACTCATCATATCTATAGAGTTCCCAGATACTTATTGTTTTTATTCTATTGTAGCCACACTTAAAGCCAGTTGTCTGGCTTACTTTCATTCAGTCAAAAGGACAATACTGTTGTTTAAATCCAGGCATATATTTAACTCCTCCATGGGTTACAAAAATAAAACACATTCTCCTATTTTTCCACTGTCTCTGTACATTAACCAGAAGGGTCTGCCTGTACATGTGCAAAAAGCCCCGTGGTACATATTAGATTTCAATAGATGCTTACTATTGGCAGTTGCAGGTTGTAGCCAGAACTAAGCCGCATCAGCAATTTCATATGACACTCTGGAAATTGCTACTACATAACAATAAGTAGCTGATTCAAAAAAGGGGGGTGGCGTGAAGGGCGGGGAGGGGGGCAGGGGGGAAAAAAGCATGGTTAAGGAAGTACATTTTGGCTCAAGAAGAGCATTTCCAAATAAAAAAGAAGTACCACCTTAAGTGTGGGTTTTTAACAAAAGTATACATGCATTTATATACATGCATGTAATGGAAGTGTGTTTCAGGTGATTCAACAACAAGGACTGGATAGACCAAATATGAGTCTGTTAGGTTGATGCAACTGCCTACTTTAATGGCAGAAAGACAAATTTGCATTTCAATTAGTCCAATTCTTTTTTTGTTATTCTTTGTTCTTATCTTAAACTTGCAGCCTATTTTCATACTTCCTTTACCTCCAACTACACTGTGTGTACAAATTGCCCTCTTTGACATCATGGGCACACATACACCATTTACCACATACAGCATTGACCACGGCCTTGTCTTATTGATTTGCAAACTTCTACCCTTTAATTCTATTGATTAGAAATTGTGTTGATGCTTCAGATTTAGTTTTGGGGGTCGGAAGGGAGAGAGAGGTATCGTACTATAATCAAGTACAAAAATACTGCATATTTTATCTTTGATCACAAAAAGAAAGGCATAGAGGGAAAAGTTAAAAGTAACTCTGTATTAACGTGCCTTTATACGCCTTCGTGCTTTCAACTTGAAAATCAAATCTGGAATGAGATGAAAAGGGATTTTCTCTACTTGAACATACCAGAAGTGTCTAGAGTGATGCAGTATCCCATTGGAAACGTGATTTTTAAATCACCATTCAAAACCCCTTCTCTAGCTATGGAAATAGATACGTATTCTTCTTTTCTTCCACAAGCAAGACCAGATTCTGAAACAAGGTGAACTGGTAGAAACCTCTGACCTGAAAACATTGTTCTGGATGAGCTGCACACATGGCATGAACCAGTAGAGAATTTGTTTCATTAAACCAGAGCCCTAGACAAAGACTGCTGCAGAAGCATTGCTTTTAACTGTCCAAGCATCTACTAAAAGATTAAAACAAATTCTAACTCTAAGATGTAGACTTTCTAAATAGAACTAAAGTTTCTTTGAAAGGATCTCCCTGCCAAAGTATCATGTACATTTGAACAAATACCTGTTTGCTGTGAGTATAAATTAGATATTTTACAATGTGTAACAGGTAGCAAGTACTGTTAGTGTAAAACTCGAAGTGAAATAAAAAGGTATTTTTGGCATAATTTCCTTTTCTGAATAGACAAAGGCATTGTAAGGAAAAAATTGCTAAATCACAGGGATAATCATCATAGCCAGCTCCTCTAATGAGGCATCATGGGATTACTGGAGTTATTATAAGAGTCATCTTATTGAAGAAATTCAAAGTTAATTGAAATCAATTGTACTGTTCTGACAGCAGGTGTTTTAAGTGGCTAAAATATCAAAGTGAACTCTTTAAAATGGTTAGAATGAATGTAACGTTCACTTTTCAACTCTTAGCTAGCCCTGCCAAGTGATATACTGTACAAGTATAGAAAAGTGTACAGTCAAAGAAAAATGCTGGAACGAAATAGCATTTCACATGCCAGTCAAGCAGCTACCAAACAAAAGGTGGTTCTAACCCCCTCCAGTACACACTTTCATTACAGATGTGCAATTTCCATGAATCTTATAAGGGTAACCTAATGGAAGGCAGAAAGCCACAAGTGTACATATTTCCATTGTGTTTTACCTCTATGAAAACATCCTTTATTAGACTTTTTGCCCAATATGAACAGGGAATCTCAATATGGTATTACTGAAAGCACAAACAGAATGCTAGGATTGCCATTAAGCAAAATATATTCCCAAATTTCTCCTACAAGGAGCTGAAGTTAAATTCTTCCCTAGTGTTGTCACTTTTTCCACAGATGGCAAAGCAACCAATAAATTACAGGCTGATTCTAGCAATAAGAAAAAAAGGAACTGAAGCTTTCTGAATTACAATCCAGAACTAATCTTTACTTTGATACAGTAAGTTCATTTGATTCCACAGTTGTTCAGGTTTCCCAGCAAAGTCTGCAGGACCTCAACATGAAGAACTGCAAAGTCAAGGACATATTTAATACCTGTTGCCTTTGTACTTAAAGACTCAATGCAGTGATTGGAAAGTTTAATACTTCAACTGAGAACTCATCACCCTGTCTCCCTCGACTTCAGCAACTCATACATGGATGCAATTACAGCCACAACAAACAGGAGTTCTGTGTGTACCTTGGAACATTAGGTTCAACTTGATTTGGAAATGCCTTTCAGGCTTTACACCTCACTTTTCACTGAAGCTTATAACCCTTATTTTACTTCAACCATTTTGAAAGTACCCAGCTGTATGAAATACCGAGCTTTGGCAAATGTCAATAATTTACCCTTTAACAGGTGTAAACAATGCTGCCATTTCCAGGCACAGCACAGCACAAATTTCAACAAACCAAAAAACTACTTCCTCCTTTTCCCCAAAACAAAGATACAACAAAATCAGACATCTTGAGCGAAATCTTTTCCAACAACTTGCATAAGAACTGTACTTAAATTTTAAGAAGTATAACACTTTGCACAAACGGGCTTTGCCAGTGATCACCACAGGCAAAACACAGTCAGCGATTTAATTTCAGATATACTACCGAAAAATATCAACCAGCAATAACACAGGCTGGGAGAGTCTGCCTGAAACTAATGTTGATTTTCTGCATAGATAGTAAATTATAGTAAAGAAATGAGGTAGTGCACAAGTGAATGGCATATACATAATGTCTTTCAAGAAGACATATTTTTATTACTGTGCTCCGGGACAGGCTGTCTGAATTCAGACTTCATCACAGCTGAAAATATAGTAGCCCATAGCCCACACATGCCCGTTGTTAATTTTTAAGACCTGACTTACCACCTAATACTTGGATTGTTAGCAAGTAACTTCCAAATGGAGGTTAAAGGTCTGTTTATTTGTTGTTCTTGAGCTATTAATTAATAAGAGACAACTTTCTAAAATTAAAAGACCCTTAATGACTCTTTAAGGACGTAAAGAAAGCAAGAAACACATGCAGCAGAGCACCTCTGGTGTGCTTTTAAGGCCAATGCTGGCTCTTATGATAGCTCTTTTATTTACATATAAATGCTTGTTGCTTGACAATTTAGATAAAAATGTTACCACTGCTCTGCATGTGCTGTAGATTGAAGGTGTAAAACCACTGGACCAACTAATGGAGTCTTCACACATCATATCTTGTTAAAGAAGAGGTAACCCACTCTCAAATGCTATTACAATTCATCAAAACTATAGTGCACAAAAGATATACTTCTAACAAAAGTCTGACTTCTGCCTTTCTGAGCTTGATGCCAAATAAGTATTGACTAAAGCTCCACCATTTCAATAACAAAAGTGACAGCTTTACAGTACTTATTTGAAAACATGGAAAATATTAAAACCTCATTTAAGTCCTTAATTTTCTGAACCACCAACTTAAAAGAAACGCTGATAACTAGCCAGGGATTTTTAATTAGCTTGCAACTTAAAATGCACATATGCATTAAAGTCTACTTTGTACATTAACCTCATGCATCAAAAGTTGAGTTTGTCATTAGATTTGCTATGGTTTTACTTGTAACTTTCAAGAAAGGGAAATATTGCCATAAATGCCAATGGCTACACTGGAAAACTGATGAAACGTTTTACTGAAAGATATCACTCACTCTTGCTGTGTCTCTAACAGATGTGGATGATGTGATCATCCATTCATTTTACTGCCTGTTTCACCATCCACATGTGCGGTTTAATTGAAATGCAATTTTAGCATCTTTTGTATTCAGTGCATGCACAATCAAAGGTATACATTATTGAATTATGAATTAGTTGTGCCTAAACAAATCTTGGAGGGGGCAAGGAAGGAAGAAATGTAAATACATATGTAAAAATAAACTCCCTACTGCCTACTTAAGTTTACATTGGTGTTTTGGTATAGCTACAGAAGTGAGAGACTGGAACTCCTCCAGGCTCCAACATTAGCCTATCTATTGTCACAGCAGCCTTCAGCACACCTGTCATGCCATCAAGGACTGATAGTTCATTTACAAGCCATTACCTAAGGAGCAACTACTAATAGTAATTTTGTGACTTGATCAAAGGCTAAGACCTCCAAACTCATTTCATTTGTGACCCAAGAAAAATTTCAGTTTGGACTTCCAGAGGTGGCAGTCTGGAGCAAGAGGACATCACATTACCAGTTAGTCTCTTATTTGTAAACTCTTGTTGCATAGGATGTTGAAATTAGTAAAAAAAAAAAATCAGAGTTTTGCCTAAAAATACTAGGTTTCCTGCTAGGCCAGATTTGCTGTTTATGGAATTTCAGTATTTTATGTTTAAGTATTTCATACTTTATAGACTTATTTATAAAATTATGAGAAGTGCAAGCCATAAATATATAACAATTGTTTACTAGTTAGTTTGGATTACACGTTGTGCAAGTTTAGTAAAACCCCTTTTTCACCGAGCTGAATCAGAACATTCAAACTGTATTTTCAAATGTGTCTCTCTGCCTTATCTAAATTCCAACATGACACATAATAAATAGCTTCTCATTTACTATCATCATAAAAATTTAAACAGCCTTGAAATAGTTGCTACAATACAGGGGAAAATTATCAAATGTATGTTCTAAATACTCACTTAGAACAGTAAAACTATTTCCATATTGAAGAAAGATCACATAAAGATGCATTGTTGCAGTAAAGGCTGTTACCTTGTTTAAAAAAAAAAATCTTCTACTCAGTATAGTAGTATTAGAGTCAACAACTTGCTGTTTTACACTGAAAAAAAAAAAGGACTAACAGCCCTTAGCTATCATGTAGTGTCAGATTTGCTTTAAAAAAGAAAGTATCTGATTTGATTCTATACAGTGATTAAACATCTTTGTGCTCTGCTGAGTAGGGTATTCTATCCCCTCCCCCCTCCAAAAATGGCATCAAAGCAATCAAAATGGTAATGTTCAGCATGAATGGGGCCCCATCCCCCACCTTCAAACTCTGCAGACTTTTCTCCATGTTAGAAGAAACCAACACCCCTTCCTCACAAAATGGAAGCTTCCACTACCAAATTGAGAGTGCTGACAAATTCTGATTACAATAAACTGGGAGGAAAAGGCTGGCATACAATCACCATCACCTATAGGCACAGATTATATATGCACAAATCACTTTTCAACTTTAACCACAACTCCAGCAAAACAAAACAAATTTAAAAAAAAAAAAAAAAAA